>CAHIKZ030002535.1:102500-232535 GCA_903632075.3 Acanthosepion pharaonis | reverse complement strand
ACGGCCCAAACGTAATAAATATGGCGACAAATCTGTGGACATTAGTCCGAATAATGTCAATACTGCCTTTAATGAGTATTGATCAATTTGTGGCAAAGGCAGCATAAATGATTTATGGATAAAAACGTATAATTAATATCGTATCGTAAAATTCCCAGCACAGTTCTGTGTATAAAAAAATTGATTTAAGAAGGTCAATAAGAAAAAATCTAACTTTTTTCCGACGAGTTTTGTCTTCCGATTTCATCAAGTCAAAATTGAAACGAAATATTGTTTTCATAGTTACATTAAATCCAAAATTTGAAAAGAGAGAGAGACGCTTTTGTGTAAACATCTTTCTGCCTAATGTTAATTTCAGTTTTTTTTTTATTTATTTATTTTATGTCGACAATATAGTCAAATTCCCAGAACAATTCTCTGAATCAGACGAAATGGTATAAGAAAAAAAATCTTAGTTATTTTAATACCGTATGTTTATTCTTTATTTTTATGACTAAAATCTTTTGAAAGACTTCTTAATTAATATCAAATTTTGCAGTGGATATTAATTTTATTTTTTATCTTTACATTTGAGTTGAGTGATATGAATGGAACAGAAATTAATAGGAGGGCGAGATATGAGTATAGGGAGGATATATAACTCTTAATCTTTGGCTTAAAGATTAAACTGTCCAGGGAAAAAGAGGGGCGGATTCCATTCCGTAATGTGGCAGTACTTGGGAATAAAAAAATATCTGTGAACAGAATTCTCCTCTTACATTTGGAATACAGGGGAAATGCGCGTGATTTAACTTTGTGGCAATAACAGGGTTTGTACGTGCTGAGGTGTTTTACTTTTTAAGTTCTAACAATACACATGTCTTATTTTACATCATTTTCAAAACATCTATAGGGTGTTGAATACTCTATACATGATCTGCTATTCCTGATTCTCTTCTCTATGTTCCAAAAAATATCTGCATGTTGTTTTAAATATGATTTTAATATTTACTTTACGCTATTTATTGATAGGAATACAAATGTCTGAAAACATATGCTAATGTGTAGTTATTTCTGTTCTTATTTGGCTTGGATCTTTGTCCTTAATATATTACAGCTGCCTTCCCTGTGAAATCAGCTCCCGACTCGGTGACTATACAAATCATACAACTATTTCTTCTGTCTCAATGGTAATGCAGATACTTTCGATAAAGATAACTACACTTGAAAATGGCCTTCATTCCACTGAGGCAAGACATTGCTTGTTAATTTTAACACAGAAAAACTAAAGTACCATTTTTGTCCATGTTAAAGTACCATTTTGCCTTCCGTCAGCATAGATGATGCTCACCTCCAGGAAAGAGTGACTTATTGCACATTCTCATTTTCCACTGTTAGAAATTGGAACAATTTTATTGAGGAAATAGTTAAATCTACTACTAGTATATTTTGAATTTTTTATAAAAAAAATTGTTGCAAATAAAATCCTCCCATTTCTTTAATAAAATCCGTCAGAGGACAACAAGTGTCAGATAAGTTCAGTTTTCTTGTTGCCTTTATTCATATTGTTCTTAAATATATATATGTATGTATGTATATTCACACCCAAGAAGAAGAAGAAGAAGAAGAAGAAGAAGAAGAAGAAGAAGAAGAAGAAGAAGAAGAAGAAGAAGAATGGACATGCTCGCTATCTAATTGATAACAAAACTTACCAACTCAGTCTACTAATACTGGGACCAATTCTTATTTAATTACTTGGCATAATTTTGTACCGTTAATTTGGAATGAGTCTGCTATCTTTTAACTGGTTGATAAATACGGGCAATTATTTTCACTACTTACATTGTTCAGACTGTTGTCTTCATCTTTGTTGCCATTTTCACAACCTTTTTAACGTTTTATGCTCCGGACTTCTTCATGTGATGGGGATTTCGAACTGAACCCTTTATTTTGTCCACCGGTGTAGATTGAGGACACATGGTGCAGTTGGATACAGTGATTTGGCACAAATTATTATGAGTTCAATTCCTGGCTACTGCAGAAGTGAACAAAAACTTGGAGAGTAGAGTTAAAAGGGAGATAAATCATACTGAGATATCCGGAAGAGTCATGATACGTGAATGAAATAATTGGTTTAATACGAAATCGCAATAACCTGAAGAAAGCCTGAAATTACAACGGTCGAAACGTCGTGAATATAGCAACAAAGATGAGGACAAGGTAAATAATGTAAATAATTACAATAGCTCATCTCAGAAATAGAGACTGAAATTAGGACACGTTGACGGATAGAAATTTTTGCTTGAAGCTTATCAAATATGGTCCTCGGGTTTGGGGGAATATTCTTTAATCTGAACGAAAGTTACGCGCATTTCAAAGCCGGTTAGATGTTCGTCTATGACGATTAGGGTTCAGAGTGGTCATCAAAGAAATATCAGAAAGTGTGGAGTAATTAGCAATCTCTATTCTAAGGACTTATTCAAAAAATATCTCAGCTCTCACATATGCCATCACTTATGAAGTCTGATTTGGAATGTTCCTCAACTAGAATTTAAATTCTTGTCGAAGAACATTTCGATAACACCACTTAAACCGGCACAAACTCTTTCATTTTTACTAATGCTCATACGATACAAGGCTGAAGAGACACATAAGTTACAATGTTCCCTTGTGAGGTTGTTATATGGAGGTAAGAAGCGGAAACAGGAAGTGATGATTATGAGGCTAAGTAAAATAGATAACGATTGATGCTTGAATTAAAAAGCTTATAATTTTACTCTATGATGAAGCATCCACGCAGTAGTGTGCTCCACAAAGGATAGTTTCTTAAGCAGAATCTTTCCGAATGGAACATCATTTTTACCAATGGAAGACTTATATAAACAGTAATTCTATTTTAATACTTTCTTTTCTCGCACATCCCGGTTGTGCGATTCTCTCCTAGTTTCTTACTTCCCTTCCACCTACAATGTTCAAAAATTCAAACACAATGTTCATCGACATCTTCTGTCTCTCTGAATACTGTTCTTTAATTGTCTTTTTTTAGGATAATATTACCGTAAAAGGAAGTATTTGTCATTCATTTAACGACAGCCAATAATACTCTTGTTTGAAATTTTAAAAAATATTTCTCTTAAATTTTTTTTTTTTTAGGAAAATAGCTTTTTCAAGTCCTAGAGCTGTTCTTAATATTTCCATTATTGATAGGCGTTTCTTTCCCAAAGTTTTGTTTGAAGTAGTGTAAAATGTTAAATTCTTGATTATAAACTTATTTTCATGTGCTATTCATTTTAGCTGTTACTGCTGCTGGAATTCCTCAGGCAATGGGTTTTTTGTTATTTACTACAGTTCTTTACTTTGTGATTCAGTAGTGCCAATCCACAATGTTAATACTAATGTTAATGATGATATTACCGTATAAGGAAACATTTGGCATTCATTTAACAAGCAGTCAATAATACTGTCGGTTGAGTTTTTCAAAACCATTTCTATTAAAACAATTTTTAGGAAAATAGTTTTTTCAAGTAGCTGCTGTTAATATTTGCATTATTGATGGCCGTTTCTTTCCAAATGTTTTCTTTGAAGTAGTGTAGAATGTCAAATTCTTCATTATATACTCATTTTCATGTGCTATTCATTTTAGCTGTTACCGTTGCTGAATGTCCTCAAGCAATGGGCTTTTTGTTATTTATTACAGTTCTTTATTTTTTGATTCAGTAGCGTCAATCGACAATGTTCCAAGAAGGATGATCTTCACCAAAACCCACAGGATTAACTCTCACTAAGATAATTATTAATTAATCTTAGAAAAAGCGGTTGTATACAGGTGATAGATTAAATATTTCTGAACGGGTTTGGTGCCATACTTGGCACCCATATGAACGAGGCTATTTGAGAACATGACCCTAGTTTACAGATAAGTGTTTCGGTTCTGTAGCAACGTGCAGGCTTGGGTGAAACTATTCTATGTTATTCTTATTTCCCATTCTAAATTCGTTCTAACTGATCCATACAGCGAGGTATTTGAAGTGTTTGGTATTTACTACAACCACATTCTGAATTGGGTAGGTACCATCAGTTCTTTCATTCAAATTACAGATCAGTGTTCAGCTAGCAAAGCCACTCATTACACCTCAGACCTGCCTTACTGCGTCCACGGGGAATTAATAGCACTAAAGAATGGCAGTTGGCTGAAGATTTGCCATGAAAGAAACGAGAGTCTGTAGAGGTTTTGTCTATGACGAAATCGCTTCAGGGTCAGAGTCATCTACACCTGGCCAAGTAAACGATTTGGGAATCTGTCACCGTTTGAAACGCCGGATTTAGCAGCTTGAGTCGAGAGATGACTGCAATACTCCGTTTGCCCTAGGATCTGGCCTTTGTAAAGTAAAAGTATGGCAGGATAAATCAGGGAAAGATTTCTGGCATATTTATGCTCTTGTGGATTGTATCAAACCAAATCGCGTCATGTGTAATTCTTATGGTGAAGTAAATCTGAGTGAAAAATTATGCCTTGAACGAAACAGAAACAAATATGCACATTAATCAGATTTATCCTGACTTACAACATCCCATTCGAAAATTGAACTTAACTAAACCGCATATATATATATATATATATATATATATATATATATATATATATATGAACAATAAAAAAATTAAAATCTTTAGACACACTGGGTTGTAGATTAATATTATTTCGTTTTTTTTTTATTATTATTCCATTTAGATTCCTCGACTAGTTTCGCCCAAAACGGCCATCATCGGGAGGTGAAATATTTCTGCTTGCTGTTAGCACTAAACTACAGAAATGAATATCTTGCTGGAGAAAATGAACTTTTGTCTGTAGTTTTCATTTGTTTTTTTTTATTTTTTTTATCTTTTTAACATGAATCATTTAACATTCCTTGTGTTGGTCAAACAGTCTCTTTGAAGTTGTTATTTGAGATAAGAGCTGAATAGATACATGTTGCTCTGAATTCTCTGGTCAGTTTGACAGTTTTATTGGACTTGGTGAGGGGATGTGTCTCTGGTGTTTGTGTGTGTGTGATTTGGTTCTTAGGGAGTGAGTGAGTATGATGTGTGTAAGTGTGTATATATTCGTGTGGGCGTGTGTATAAGTGTGAGGCCTCAACACCTCCGTAAGCATGTCTGTCTTGTGTGGGTGAGAAATGTGGGTAGGTTTTGTTTGTTGACATATATTAATACTATCTATATTGTTAAATTTGTGGTTTAGCCCGGGTGGAAAGCGTGTTTTTAAACGTTGTATCCACTTATTTTCATGGGACTCTAAAATCTAATATATACATATATATATATATATATATATATATATATATATATATATATATATATATATATATATATATATATATATATATATATATATATATATATATATATGTGTGTGTGTGTGTGTGTGTGTGTGTGTGTGTGTGTGTGTGTGTGCGTATGTGCACGAATTCAGATATGACAATAATATATACCAGTAAAAGGTAACATGAATAATAGAAAAAAGGAAAACATATTTGCCAACGAATTTCTTCCTCTGATGGACACAATCTAAAATACATAATTTTTCAAATGCATTAGTCATTGATTAGTCATATTCAACCACAACTTCCATCCAAAGAATGAGACACTTGCTAAAAGAGAAATTAACTTGCTTATACCGAAAGTTCTTGAGAATGCCGACATTGATTCTCACCAAAATATAAATCTGCGCTCCGGAATTCTTCGAATATTTCCTTTCTTAGATTTTCTCCTTTCTCAAGCCAACTTCCATTGCCATAAGAATCCAAAGAAGAGCCTGTAATGTTATCGGTCTTGACTTGGCCTCTCAACTTCGGTCACTTTTTACACCAACGTGGCGTGGGTTGTTTCTGTCCTTTCTATAAATAGTTTCACGACAGTAGCTCTATAATGCCTTCGTAATTGGTAACTTGACTGTATTAATTTAAACGTACCACTAGATTCGAAACTGGGTCACATAATTCTAATGTTGTTATTGCTAGATATAACAATAATTCTATTTTAATATTTTCTTTTCTCGCACATCCTGGTTGTTGAACTCTCTCCTAGTTTATTACTTCTCTTCCACTTACAATGCTCAAAAATTCAAACACAATGTCCATCGACATCTTCTGTCTCTCTGAATACTGTTCTTTTATTGTCTTCTCATTAAGATATGCTCTTTCGCCTTCACTTCCTGCAACCCCTTGCGTCTTAGTGGCATTATAGCCTCGCTTGGGGTTAAATGATTAAACAAAACAATCGTTCTCATCAGTAATTTCTTTTTTAGATCTGAAGAAAGAGAATTAACATACGAGGAAAATACCTTTATATATATATATATATATATATATATATATATATATATATATAAATACCTAGATCTCTCTACTCTTCCTTCCAGTTTCTTTCGTCCATTCCACCTACAATGTTTAAAAATTGAAACGCAAAATCCATTGACATTCTCATTAAAATATGCCCATTCCCCTTCATTTCAAGTGACCTATTGCGTCTTAGTGGCATTATCGCCTTTCTGTTGTTTGATGTTCATGACAAAAATGTCCATTTGGATAGTAGGAAGCGAAATCTCCAGCTATCGCCAGACGTCGAGAAATCTGTGATCATATTCAAATGAACGTTTACCGAAAAATGTAAAAGGTTTTCGGAACTATTAAGTAAAAATAAATATTTCTTTGCAAATGTTTACTTTATTAAATTCTCATTTTCGAAAGTTGGTAAATCAAAATAAAGAATTTCCCCTGGGAAATCATCACTTCTGCCTTCATTTTCCGAAGGAATGGCTGCGTAGCACGAAGAAGCATGATTCAAATACTTTACAATTTCTACGAAATTCTCATTGACTTCAACACTCCTCTGGTCTGAACTGACTCAATTTTTCCTCGGGTCTTTAGTCCTTCAAGTAGTTCTACGAAGTTTTTAGTTGCCAAATTGGAATAGGTCATGTCTGGTTCTCTTATAGTTATTGGTTCATTCCGCTCCCAGAAAAGGTATCCATATTTTCTAATTTTATCATTAGCGCTGTGTGCTTTAGTGAGATTTTACGGAAGCTCCAATATATTTGTTGGAAGATTTGCTAAAGCAGTGGTTTGGTTAGATTTAATTTTAATTGTTTTATCGTATATCAACTGCAATGGGCTATTTAATGCGAGAAAATCTTTATTGCTGGGAATATTTTGTACAAAAATGTAATGCTGGTAATACTTTTTCTTTAAAAATGTATTGCTGGTAATAATGTATTGCTGGTAACAATTTTAAAAACCTATTTTTACACTTTCATTATGTTTTGACACCAATTTGGGGGTTAACTATTTGCCCATAACTGGAACTTTAACAGGCGCTACCACATCAGGTCAGGGTGGACCTGGGAACACCAGCAATTAAGAGGTGGTTACACATTTATCAAAGCCTCCTAATCAGAGGCCTTGCTGTTGGACGTCGTATATCGTTTTACCCAGAAGGCGGATGTAGTTTATCGTCTTACCCAGGACGGCTGAAAAAGTGGTCCGCTGTTACTATTACGTATTTATACATAGTCACTATTTTCACTTATCCTATGTGCATGTATATCGTCTTTATGTAGGTGTTTCTTATGTCTTTAATTAGGGATTCTATTATGAGGTGCTCATTTTATGTCTTATCGGTTCCTCTGTTTATCGATATTCATATTGATTTATCTGCGGCTGCATTGAATCGTCTTCTGAAGTGTCTATATAATTAGTCTCACAACTTGCTAAGGGGATCTGTAATAATAGAAACAGCAAAGTTTAGTCTGGTTACTTCTCTATCGGTAGAAGTGATACTGCTGCTTTTTGTTCACACATAAGAATATGGCTGACACGGTACTTCCGTGTCTGAACAACGTCTGAGACGGTGCTTAAGTTTCCTTAGTTCCCCATTACGACAATTTATTTTCATATATATTTTGTTTATGTTTATCGCTGTGATTCCTGCTACCTGTCTTCTCATTTGAGTGCAGTTTTGTTGCTTTCTTTTCCTTTGTTCCGCCCTCAGCACATTTGAATTATCTTAATTGCTCATTTAAATGCAATATGAAGCTGACCGTCTCCTACAGCTTGTCATTTAAAAGCTGTCTTTTGGGTTTATCATAATATGAATCACAAGAATTTTCTTATTTTGTGGAGTAGCTTTCTAAGTGTATTTTTGATCCAGTTCAAAGCTTTTATCCTTGTGCTTCTGTTGAAACTTAATCTCAGACCAGACCTCAAGTTGAACTAGTATATTCGATGCATCGTTAAATATAATGTGAAACTGCCAGTTCCTTGTACCGCTCGAGTAATTACCATACTCCTGCTGCTATCTTATATCTTGTCAAGAGCCAGATCGGTCCGAAATGGTAGTATTGCTGCTATTTATGGGTAGAAACTGCCCAGTTCTTCCTTTTCAGTTTCGATATAGCCCCCAAACATCTCAGTAACCTTGAGTGATGAATTATATTCCACCTTAAAATCCCTTTGCTATAAACAAAACCTTACAAGTTTCTATAATTATTTTAATAGAAAATGCTTCCTTAGTTCTATCAGTTATAACATTCACGGCTAAGACCCAAGATGCCAGGGACAAGCCGCATTTCATTCGTATTCCATTGGCGAGACGTAACTTCAACTCGATCCATTTGTTTGCAGGAAGCGGAGCTTTTTAGAAAGAGTACCTGAGAGGATGCTTTTCCGATCGTTACAATCCTAAGTCTAATGTTAACCAATATCTTACCAGCATATCCCCATAAAATGTACCAGTTATATTTTAACATTCTACATTGAGTGGCTCTTGGACCTTGTACAAGGTGAAAATTATTGTAAAATGCTGTTCCATTGTAACTTACAATACAAAACAACACATACATTTATTCTTAAATATATATATATATATATATATATATAAAGAAAAATATATACGGAAAAAACAAACAAAAATCCTTATATACAATTTATACTGTTTTAATGTTAATATGTCAACGTCGGACGTTTCGGTCTAATAAACCATCTTCAGGACATATTCATAAATTATAACATTATCAATACAACATGACAAAGACGATGTACATATGTCCAAGATGGTTTATTATCTTGTCTTTGTCCGACGTTGATATATTAACATTAAACAGTATAAATTGTATATAAATGATTTTTGTTTGTTTTTTCCGTATATATTTTTTCATACTGTCGGATCTATATCCATATATTTGCTTATATATATATATATATATATATATATATATATATATATATACATTCAGGCTAGTATTTACATCTCTGATGTTATTAACATTTCAACAATTGTCCATTTCGCCTCCTACCGGTTAGTGCAGATCTCTTTAACGTCAAGGAATTTCAGACTGAAACTTTTATTTAATTTACTAATATAGACTGTGTAATAGAATCAGCCCAGCCTGATAAAAGACTCCGAATTGGTTGTATATGGTGCTGCAAGCACCAGGAGTTGCGTCCCCTTCAACAATGGGATTTTGAGAGAAGACTTTCTACTTAGAGTGAGTGTTGCTGACAATTTGCATATGTACGATACTGTAATAGCGATATAACACCAGTTTTTCTTTTCTCAGACGAGTGAGGCTCTCTCAACGTGCGAAAATCAGATAAGACGAACACAGACTGTCCCCGTTTTGCTCACCATATCCAAGGATATTATCTGTAGTTCTTATTTATTTTTGCTCACCCTGTTTCGATTTAGTTTAAATGTGTACTAGCACCCTACGGATTGAACTGTCAATTACTGTGTCATTAAACATGAGCAGTAAAATGGCCATAACTGATTTGGATCTTTGCCCCAAGCCACGATGTCTGAGAACTTAGTCTCTGTGTTGGCTTATCGTTTTTCAGTAAAACTATTTCCATTTCAAAATCCCAGTAGACCCATTTGATCAGGACTGAGATAAAAGAAAGTCTGTTTGTAATGGTTGCCATATACGTAGTTTGTGAACGGGATCAGCATCACTGGAGATGTCATTATTAATGTCAACATTTGAAATATATAAATATCTAGTAGACTTAGCAGAATCTGGCACAACGATGAATGAGTGGAATGCTTATTGATTTTCGAACACGTAATACAAACAATAATTGATCAGAATAGGCTGAAAAACATCAATCTAAAAATATATTATAAGATAATATAAGAAATAACAGGACAACAATAACAGGCAGTAAGTAAAGACTAGACTAAGCACTTTCATTGCTACATTTTTATAGATTTCCTGTTTAGCTTTGTTGGTTTGTTTACTTAACAAAAATAGGGAAAAAGTTCGTTTTGGCCATCGCAGAAGGCGGTTTCTCATGGGCGCCACCATTTTCGTTTTGATTACACTTCAGTACAAAACAAGCTAAACAAGGTCTGATCAAAATGTATCGGAACTGCTTCTATGATAACAAAGCTGAAATTTGCAGATTAAAGCCACTTGGCAGAGATTGATCTTGGACTCTTTCGCTCATATACCCTAAGTTTTAAAGTTCTCGCTCACTTTCTTTGTTTATAGCAGTGCCTGAAAGGAAGGTGTGTAGAGTGTGGGCGTTTAACAACAACACAGAGATGACGTCAGTGATTATGGCTTGGGCAGCCGTTTTTGACCAAATACAATATTTCCCAGGTCTATATTCCCCAGACCACGCTCGTTGCGACATCCTCCCTTTCAGGAATCATATCTGAATTTAAAGAGACAAGATTTAGTGACGTCAATGAAATCCAAGAGACGGTGTCCAGGCAGTAATTGCAAGAATTCTTCCATCAATGGAAACGACGCTGGTTATAGACTATTGCGTTAGCAAGGCATTAATTTGAAGGGGATTAATTGCTGAATTGGTATGTGTCGTAGTTATCTTTTTATGGCACCAGTCCCGATACTTTTTGACAAACCTCGTACAAACACACAATCACACGTATATATATATATATATATATATATATATATATATATATATATATATATATAGTAAATGTAATAAATCCGTTGATACATAATCCAGATGGATGCTAGTAATATAACATATTAAAAGTGATCCACAAAAAGTGCAGAATGCATTTATTATTACAGAACAAATAATTAGTACACAATAAAATCCAAAAATATATCTCATGTAGGAAATAAGCCTTTAAAACGAAGAAAACTTCGTCAGTCTTATTCAACAGATGTATAGACTAAGTTCGTGTCGGAATCAGAAATTTAACGGTGACAGCTGTCAAAAAACTAATACAAAATTTATCCATTTCAATGTTTCAGTCAGACCGAAGGCATGAGTGAGTGTTCATGGTAGCATGGAAGGTACGTGGCTGAAAGGGAAGAGGTTTTATGAAATTAAACTAGGATATTAACCTTATGACATTAAATCGGTGTTATACGACGAATAAAGTGTTAATTTGAAACTAAGAAAGGGACAAAACGTGTTTTTAATTGTATAGATAAGGTTAAGTTTTAAAATACAAAATCCCACATAAAATTACACTTTCAAAAACAAGTTATATATATATTTAAATGAATTAAAAATAAGTCATATTTACGGAATTTATGATAAAATTAAGAAATAATTATATTTAAAAAATTTATATCTAATATAAAATCAATAGGTTACATTAAGGAATAAAAATATTTAAAAATAAAAATATAATAAGATAAAATACATTATACATTTAGAAATAAAAAAGAAATAAAAATAGATTAAAAATTAAGTTTAAAGATAAGTTAAATCAAAAACAAGTTATACTTAAAGAATATAAAGTTAGTATTCAAAAATGCATAAAAATACAAAGTTTTATTTAAAAAGAAATAATAGAATATATAAATAAGTAAGAAGTAAAAGGAAAGAGAGTTCTTAGAACAGGGGACAATTATAAGAGTATTATGGGGTAAAAATTGAAATTAGAATTAGTTATAGATTCGACATTTGAAGATTTAGAGAAATATAGTAGCTAATAAAAAAGTAAAATATATATATATATATATATATATATATATATACTTTTACTTTATTAGCTACTATATTCTCTATATATATATCATAATCTTTTATATAATATATATATATGTTATACATATATATATATATATTATATATATTACAATAATCTTTATTATATATAATAATAATAATAATAATAATAATAATAAATTTTAGCTTATGTTTTTGAAATATGATAATTCCTGTGAAGTGATGGAACCATACTTTTAAATAAGTAAATTTAAAATATATATATATATATATATATATATATATATGTTTATAAATTTATTTTTAACAGATTATATATATATATATATATATATATATATATATATATATATGTAATCCGTCAAAAATGATTTTTTTATTGTACGATACTATGTGTCTGTTCAAGTTTTCAAATTGTACTAGACTCTAATAAAACAAACTCTCAGCGTCTTCAAATCTATATAAATTTTGAAAATGTGCAATATATGCTTCGTATACACGTATATGTACCTTTACAGCAGCGGAAGTGTCACCGGTGTGTGTGATGATTTTGCCAATCATTGACCTATAGTAGTTGCCGAAAAAAAACTATTTACAAAGTTTAACATAATCTGTCATAGAACTGCAAAAATAGGGAATATATTAAAATTTCATTTCACGTTCCTATCCAGTGGCTGCGTAGTGAGCTACTTATTATTTTTATGACAATCTATTAAAGAACCACAGAACTGCGTAACAAATCCGAATCAATCTACATAAATCATAAGCTAAAAAAAAAAAAAAAAACATTCAGAAAACGCAAACGTAAAAGATATATATATATATACTACAGTCACTTCCCTAGCACCATAAGTTGGATTACTTTTCTGTAAATATTTTCAGGTCAATAGTTCTAATGAGCTTCCCTCCTTGGTAACTAAACCACATAAAGAAAAGAGTTGTACTATACTGATCGCTAAGTATCATAGTTTTATTGTTTAAATAAACTAGCCCTGATCTCTATTCTGCATTTGGCCTTCCACACCACTCCGAACAAAAGGTTAAGAAAGAAACCTTTATCAATACTGGAAAGAGTCATAACAGCTACTGGACATAAGAAAACTATTTTTCTGAAAAAGATGGTTTTAAGAGAAAGGGCGTTTTTTTATGAATTATAATCGAGAGTAATACTGTCTATTTAGTCACTTATTGACGAATGCTTCCTTATAAGGAAACAGCTAATGTAACCATTATTATTTACCATTCGCATTTATGATAATCTCTTCCGGTTTCTTTCTTCCCTATCAACTACGGTCTTCAAAAATCTAAAAAAAAAAATATCATCCATCGCCATCTTGTTTTCCTGAACCCTGTTCGCTTATCATCGTTTCTCCTTCATATCGTTTGCCTGCTTTCTTTCATTCTCAGTAAATCTTGTGTTGCTTTATCGCCTTGCTTGGGTGAAAAGATTAAATCGGACTCACATCGCTCTGTAGTAAACATTTAAGGAACTATTTAAAAAGTTTATCCTAATCTATACCAGAATGAACAAAATTTGTGTGTGTGTCTGTGTGTGCGTTTCTCTCTCTCTCTCTCTCTCTCTCTCTCTCTCTCTGTGTGTGTGTGTGTGAGAGAGAGAGAGAATCGGAGAGTATATCAAAATAAATCTCACATCGCCCTAGGGTAGGTGTTAAAAGACTTATTTCCAAAATATTATAGAATCTATCAGAGAAGATAAACATGATGTCACAACCATTTAATCATATCTCGATAATAGGTCTGTTCGGATCGATAATGCCAATAATTGATAATAAATCAATAAGCGGCTGATGTAAAAACACGAACTAGAATCAATTATTAACTTGAGCAAAGGTTGACTTATTAATTTTACAGCCTCCAATACAAAACTGCTCTCTATTAATCATCTGAAAGACTGCTTTCTGTCTCTCATCATCAAGGCTGATGCTAACCTCCAGGAGACTGACTCGTTGATCCTTCTCGGACAAACTTTTTCGGCTGATATGAAATGAAAAAAAAACTATATAGAATCCATTGCTCGTCCAGCTGATAAGAAAAAATGGTTCTCGTGCTAGACAATTTTTTCTCTCCGGCTTCCAACTTACAAAACGACATCCTTGTCCAAATTAATTGAAACAAAACGAAAAATTCCGTCATTATTTACTATTCTTCGTATTTTCCCAATGAAGCATGACCCAATGCACATGTTAGTAATTTGTATATCCATTCCACGAAATTATTCCTTGCAGATTGACCTAAGATCCTCGATTGATTTTAAATCAGGAGACTTTCCGGGTCCGTCTTTTGTAATTTGATTTGCTCACTGGTAAGTCTTGCTAGTGTGTTCGTGTAGCGTTACAATTTTTTGTACGCTTTTTTTGAGTAACGTCCATTGCAGACAATGGCCATAGGGCAACTAATCGACAGTCGAGACGATAGTGTCTAGGCGTGATAAAAATCTGATGAAATCATGGATGACGCAATATTTTTCAAGGCCAAGCAAAAATCATCATACACCCCGAAAATAGATATATATTACTGCACACCAGTGTAAATGACCTAATCCGAGGAAAAAGAGAAATCGAATTCACACCCTGCCAGTCCAGTGGGTCTAAAACTGACCATATGGCGAAAGAAAGGAAACTAAAGCGGTTGTTTCAATTAATTTGCAGAAAGGTGTATAATTCGTCCATGACTGGTATATTGCTTCCACATATCCCCACGGTGTTCCTGTAGTATATTTCTGCTTGGAATATTTTCCACCGCTTTAAAGTTGCTTACCTGTACCTTTTCTGGAAATATTTCCATGGTAATTGATCAGATGAGCTTTTTTTCTGATGGTACAGAGACTTTATGAATTTAAGCGCAAGTACTAGATTATCCACAAGTTTCCATCATTTTGTATTTGAATTGGCTAGATGCAACCGCAAGTTCTATGTTAACAGTTTCTTCTATAACACTTGTAGAACTCGCTTCCGGCTGCTTGCTTTCGAGAAAAGTTAAATATATTCAAAAATTTAAATGCAATGCCAATCGTTATCTACTGTCTTCTTGATTACTCTTCTATTGTTATCGCTCTTCAATAATGTTTGTGATTTCTAAATGTTTCAAATCCAGTAACCCATGTTTCTTAGTGGCTTTACTGCCTTGCATGGGGTGAATTCGAATGAAAAAAATAACATTTCAGAATCGATTTCACATCGCTCTGTAGAAGGTGAATAAAGAGTTATTTAAAATGGTCACCCTTTTAAAAGAACACCTGTTAGAATTTGTAAAATGTTCTATAGTGACTTTACATTTCATTTTCTATTGCTTTCAATTTAAAATTACCCGAGTGGTCTTCTTACCAAGAATATGGTATACTCTTCTTATTTTTCTAAGTGGGGCTCGCAGGGAAAGATATACTTACTCTATTCTAATGAGTATTTCCGCCAAATGAATGCAACTGCCTCTGCTGTGATTTGAACTCATTCAGTCAATTATATTTTTTTCACCATCTGCGTATTTATGTTATCTTAATTATCAGTGCATCTCTCGTTACTATAAATGTAAAAATCCACAGACAGTCGGTTTATGATCTTCCTGTTGACTGAAATACATTTCTATAGTTTTTATCTTTTCATATCACCAGTGACGCACTGGTGATATGAAAAGATAAAAACTATAAGTAAGGGGGGGGATTTGAGTTAATTGTATTTTAATAGTTAATCTCATGCTGAGGTAAGAAAAGATTTTGAGTGTCAATTTTATAAACGGATGTTACCAACAGTGATAGAAATATAGTTATAATTTTAAACGAACGTCATTCACGGGGGGGAAAATGTCTTAATAATTTACGGACACTTTATGTTACTTTCACTTCGACAAATCAAGCAAAGAACAATGATTTGAACATATTTCGAGTGCTTCATGAGGACTGCTGTCACGACCAGGTTGGAAGGCTAATATTTCTTTGTTAAATCAGTATATTGAATATTAATAATGAGGAAAGATATCTTTGAGAACTTAACCCTCACAGGTCATATTAAAAGTAAGCATACGAGCAGAAGGCTGCGGGCCAACTACCTGAAGAGCTTGTGTGAAGGGGTTGGCGACACTGGATGTTGGGGCAAGAGGCTTAGCAACTGGACAGATGTTGCTAAGAGCTACAAGGGGTAGGAGGTTGTGAAGAATCATGATCGCTCAAGTCCTGAAGATATACGACAAATAAGAGAAGAATATAAGAGGGATGACGTATGGGCAAAATATGATAATACCTACAATAACAAAACTATATTCACAATTTAAAACCACCATCACCAAAGGTGAACAACGTGTCAATAATTTGCTGATATTTTATGTCATTTTCTTTTCTTAATAAAACAAGCAAAGATCAATGATTCAACATATCTTGTGTGCTTCATGACGACTGCTGTCAGTAACATGGTGGAAGGCTAATACTTCTTTGTTAAATCAGAATGCTGAATATTCATTAAGTTACTCTTTTCCATATTAACATAACATCTTTCTAAACGCTATGGTAATCACCATTGCTACCCTGTAGTTGCTAAATTTAATCTGAAATCATCCAGTTTTGATCGATCTTGTCAGATTAAATTTCTAATAACTTCGTTAGGACAAGAGTACTGATGAAGTGATTTCTAATTATCATAAGTCTGGCACAAGACCAATTAATTAATAAATTGGATTATATAAATAATAATTATAATACTAATTAAGTTAATTTAATATATTGCATTGCTATACGTTATTTATAAAGACAAATATTTTAGTAAATGCACTATGTATAATAGACAGTGTTAACAACACTTACCGGCCGGAATGGCCTAGAAATCTCATAGAAAATATGCGTCCTCCGACAGTTGAACCTGTATCCAACACCGAACCGTCATATAACCTGACGTGCTATACCAGTTTAGCTACGAAGGAGCATCTGGTTAGAAAGATCGATTTTACTGCTTTTAAACTACAGATCCACGATTACCCCCGAACGTCCATATCTGCTCGAAGCGTATCTTAACGTAAACGAATGACGTTACGCAATACGTAATGGACTAAGTCTGAAAATTATTTTAATATATTTTACTGTTTTATGTTATTTATATAGACACAAATATTTAAGTAAATGTTCTGTTTATAATAAACAGTATTAACAACATTTACCAGCCTGAATGTCCGCGAAATCTCATAGATTTCATAGCTAAATTGGTATAGCGCGTCATGCTATATGACGGTCCAGTGTAGGATACAGGTGGGATTCCTGTCGTTGGAGGCATATTTTCTATGAGATTTCATGGACAATGTTGTTAATACTGTTTATTATAAACAGAGCATTTACTTAAATAATTACATAAATAACGTATAACAATAAAATATATTAAAATAATTATCGGACTTAAACCATTTCGTAGTGAGTAATTAAGTTATGTAACCATTAATACTCAATGTCCGGAAAATGGATTATAATATGAAACCTATAAAAAATCTGTATTTTATTAAACATATAAATAATAATGTGTATTTTATAACGCTATTCTTAATAGAGAATATTTATATACTTCTAATTATTTATTAATTTTCATAAACATATAATTAATACCGTATTTTCACAAAACCATAATGAAAGCTGGACTTTTTAGAAACCTATCATTAATATATAATCTTTTTTTTAATTTATATGAATTTTACGGTTGGAAATAATTAATTCATACACGAATTAACTTGCCTATGTCTGGCAGAATTTACAACAAAATCCGGATCTTCAACACTAACGTCAAGTCGGTCGTACTTTCCGGTTCAGACACCGGCGAGTTACCAAGACTTACGCCCATAAACTTCAGACATTTACCAACCGATGCCTCAGGAATATTCTCAATATCAAGTAGGCGATCAGCTGTAGGACAAGCCCCAATCAACATTAACAACAAGAAACGGAAAGGAGCATGGATCGGCCACACACTCCGCAAGATTGCTTCAAATGTCAACAGGCAGGCCCTTGATTGAAATCGACAAGGAAAGCAAAAAGTGCATCGACCAAAACAGACTTGGCACAGAAATGTTGATACAAAAATAAAGGCAGCCGGAACGACATGGAACGAGCTGAAGAGGATCGTCCGAAACCGCGTCCGTTGGAGAGGTGTTGTTGCATGCCTGTGTTCCCCAATGAATCTAGAGGCAGGAGAAAAATAGAAATGGGGATAGAATAGCCAGACCGCAAGCCTGTTTCTAGTGTCACCAGACAGGCCCTTGAGTGGAATCTAAAATGGAAGCGAAAAGTGGGTCTACCAAAACAGTCTTGGCGCAGAAGTGTTGACGCAGAGGTGAAGGCAGTCGGCACGACATGTGCCGAGCTGAAGAGGATCGCCCGAAGCTGCGTCCGTTGGAGAGGTGTCGTTGCGGCCTTATATTCTCCAAAGAATGAAGAGGGATAATAAAAATAAATAATAAAATCTAGCAGAAAACCAACTAAAGGCACACTTTCACCATATGTTAAGAAAAGATTGTGGATAATTGTTTTTACTTTCCCTCGAGAATCAAACTCATTACGTTTGCATAGAATTGTATGGTTGTTTAGAACCAATTTGCTTTACGGCGAATAAAAAACGATTGTCATAATGATTCAGGGTCAATTGGATACCAAAGATATTTCAGCCGCAAAAGCATTGAGTTGATCTGCATTTGATTGTTTTTTTTTTCTTTGACAGATTTATCAACACTTTCATGATTTTATTTTATTTTTTCAAATAAGTTTCACCCCATGTAAGGCAGTTAACCCACTAAGACACAAGGGGGTGATTCGGCGCATAATGACTACGAATAAAAATATTAATAATAAGCTAGAAGAGAAAAGAATATTCAGGTGGACAGTAGATAGCGATGGACATTGAATTTAAGTTTTGCCGACTGAAGTTAACCGAAAAGCGTGGAGTTGGAAGGGAGTTCCACAAACAAGAGACGCGAGAAATGAAACTCTTAGTATAGAATTTATCGTTACATTATGCCTCTAGAAATTGATGAGATCTTAACTCCAGTCTAGTATTGCGCTTAAATTAAAAAAAAAAACAAAAAAACTCTATGTATCGTAGCGATGTTTACTCGTAAATTATTTACAAAATGTGGCACAAGGCGAAAATGTGAAACACTGAGGCAAACATGCAACAATATTCCTTTCACCACAACAACGCATTCATACTTACCTTTCTTACTACATCCACCATAATACCACTTGTCTCTATGAAAGTCCTAACTAGTCCGCTTATGTAAAATTTATTATCTGTGGGGTGTGGAATGAAATCTGGACATTTACCATGAACGTATTTATAGAAGAAGAAACAGTGAAAAAACCTTACGGCGGCAGAAAAGTGACTGGGAGCCGCCAGATCAGTGCCAATAAAATTGCTGATTCTTCTTTGGATTTTATCAAGGAAATCAACGTAAATATCAGGAGAAGTGGACCATATGTGGCAGTAATATTCTATGCATGGAAGAATGGTACAATGATAGATATGTGTGATAGATTCTGAAGAGAAAAATTATGTCCCACGAAACAGTGAAGGAAATTTGTTAGCAGCTGACATAACATTGGATTCAATATAGGCATTCTACTTCTTGTGAGCTGAGAATGTTAGCCCGAGAAGGGACGTCAAGTCAAAATCCGGGAGGTAGGCATTTTCAACTAGAAAATATTTAGGGGATGCATGACATTTTTGGAAATAATAACGATTTTAGGGAGGTTTATCTTGGACAAAAGGAACTGATGGAAATCTGCCTTCAGGTTGGTTATAATTGCAAAGTGTAACAATACAATTTCTCACACATCCTTAGGAGATAAGTAGATCAATTCCTTTTCCTTTTAAGTCCACTTAATTATCTGAGTTTCTTAGAAAATTCGTCTCCGTTCCGTCTTTGAATCACCTTAAGTTCTTGATTTTTTTAAGGTTTCTGTCTCCAGCTCGCCTTTGAATTGGCAAACATAAAATTTTGTTAATGATTTTGGATAATCATAAATGTAGTCCTTTGAAGAAGCTGACCACCCGAAATGCTGAATGATTATCCTCTTGTCTGTTAATTCCCGCTCTCCAAGTTCTCCACTGAGTTAACCAGGTATTGCACTCACACACTTTGGGTTTTGTCAATGGATCTGACCAACGCCTTTATCCACTGTGCCATGTGTCCTTAAGGCGGTAGAGAACTTGGAGAGGGGAATTAACAGGAGATAACTGATAACTGACATCTATTAGACATGGCACGTGGAACTAGAATAGTCTACCCCAGTGAACGAAATAAAGTGTTCAGTTCGACATTTCAACCACCTGAAGAAAGTCTGAGCGTACAACGACCGAAACGTTGTAATAAATATGGCGACAAAGATGAGGACAATAGTCCAAATAATGAAAATAGTGTACATAATACCTCATCACAGAAATATAGACAGATACTGAAAGGCCGAAACGTTGTAATAAATATGGCGAGGAAGATGAGGACAATAGTCCGAATAATGAAAATAGTGTACATAATACCTCATCACAGAAATATAGACAGATACTGAAAGGCCGAAACGTTGTAATAAATATGGCGACAAAGATGAGGACAATAGTCCGAATAATGAAAATAGTGTACATAATACCTCATCACAGAAATATAGACAGATACTGAAAGGCCGAAACGTTGTAATAAATATGGCGACAAAGATGAGGACAATAGTCCGAATAATGAAAATAGTGTACATAATACCTCATATCAGAAATATAGACAGATAAAGAACGTCCATGTTTATATTTTCTTAAAATCACAAAACGTATTCAAAATGTGTTTTAATCGTTCCGCTACAAACAAGACAAATGAAATTATTCGGTGGTTAGGATACAATCCTTTCTCATTGTCTTGAATAACAAAATGTATCATTCACCGCTTCGATCTACAAAAATCGCTTTCAATTTACAATGAGATCAGAAGAAAGACTTGAAGATGTTTTCATTGTGACAAGGTTTGGCGTTTCTTTTCCACATCATATCTTATGAGAATTTCTAGCAGGCTGTAATTGAATTTGACAGTAAGTTAAAAGCCAAAACAAACACCGGCTGATAAAATAACGCAGGCAAAATAATGGTAAGACCGCTTGCCTATATCTGGATAGTTTGCTTGCAGCAGATAGTTGCTAATTAATAATATTTTCCTCAAATGCATGACAACTTTAGGAATATTCTCCTGAAGATAGATAAATTTTAAACTGACCTTCCCGATGAGATCAGTTCTCGACTCTGTATTTCTGCATGTATATATATATATATATATATATATATATATATATATATTTTCATGCACATTACTGTCTAAATACACACACACACATATATATGTATATATATATATATATATATGAAGAAATATAGTTTGAGGGTTTGTTATATTTATAGGATAAAGGGCTCAATATCAGAGATAGTGCGTATGTAAATACAAATATAAAAGTGAAGATTGAAGTCAACTCTCATAGGCGACAGGCTGTTTCATGCTAGACGCATTTTTTCATGCTAGGCGTCTATTTTTGTTTTATATATAGATATCTATCTATCTATCTATCTATCTATACTATATATATATATATATATATATATATATATATATATATATATAATTTATATATATATATATATTTAAATTTTATATATATATATATATATATATATATATATTTTTTAAACTGTATATATATATATATATATATATATATATATATATATATATATATATATATATATATGCACACACCTAGTCATTAGAGTAATTAGGAAGCTCTGCGTATTAAGCTTTCTTCTCCCATTATTAATGTTACAATATTTAGCAGAGTGAGTTGGTGTGTTAAATTTGTTCTAAAAATAGAAGCCTTGTTCCGGTCAACTGACTGCACACAGCACGTGACTGCAACTGAGCATTCAAACCGCTCGGTATTCACACTGTAAAACTACACAAAGAATTTCATGTCATAGAAATAATTGGTAGAATTGCAATTACGGTGTTGCTCAGTTCTTTGAGAAGCATTGCGTAAATTTAGTAAAATATGCCTAAGTCATGGAAGAAGAGCTTTATTTGGGAAGAAATTGCCAGGAATAATATTGAGCGTCTTTTTAATGCATGCTCTCAATGAATTCGCCGTGAACACTGATGGCTGCTTCAGTACGAGATCTGAAACGTTAAAAACCCTGAATCAGATAGCCTTTATCTATTCAGTACTATTGTACTAGTTATAAAGTTAAGGGGGCATTGACTAACATAGCACTTGACTATGTCCCATACGTTGTAGTCCAAAAGCTTCAGGTTGGACAGTTAAGAGGCCATATGTTTGGGCGACATATGGATATTGTAATTCCTTTATTCTTTGGTATGTTTTGATCTTATGAGTCTTTCCAGGGGCTTGTTTTTATCTCCTTATAGTCAGCAAACATTTAAGCCTTGGGAAAACAAATTAGGAGGAATGCCATCTTGCTCGTTACTCCCGACTCCCAGAATGAATACATCTGTCGGAAACTTTGCATGTCATAAGGTTCTCTGCAAATGTATTTTGGTACCGATGAAAGATCTTTTCTCATTAGAGAATAACATCAAAGCATCACAGGGACTTGATGATTAAACTTATTCTATAAGCGCTTTACTCTTGTTCAGATTGTTTTCCTTTTCTTTGCAGGTATGAACTCGTCCCCACTTTCAAAACTGACTCATATGGAAGGTGCTCATTCAGAATTTGTCCGATACTGTCTTGAAAATGAGCTCCTTGGCATTACGCTATCTGACTTTCGATACTTTTCTGTACATTTCGTAAGAATCTGGTCGTTCTAATTGCATTAGAGCCTTTAGCATGCAGTTTACGTTGGCTACTGCTATAGTATCACGATTAGTGGCTACCAATTCTTTGCGAAAATTTGGCAACAAATGACTGTGAAACATCTAGTAAGCGAACAGTCTCTAAATCCCTATTCTCTGCAGCGATTACAGCTTCTATTTTCATCTGCTGTGGTAGCGTGTTTATCGGTAACTGAATGATAATCAGAACATGTTAAAACTTCAATGAACTGAGTTACATTATAGATTTGATTAATTTCATCATGTATCTGAATCTAAACTGAGAATACATCGGCCGAAATATTGTGGCACATAGATGGTGATATTAATCAGATTTTTTTTTTAATCTGGAAATCAAAATCGGAAACAAATTTTCAATTCTTGTAACCATTTCTTTCAGATTGGAATTAAAAATGACTTCAAGCAAAAAAGAATACTTTAATTTTACAGGTCTTTAGCAAATAGCAGAAAACAGATCAGTTAACTTGTAGAATGTGTGATAAATTCACATCACTTTTATACTAGAATGGGTAATTCATTTCAAATCTAGAGTGGTAATATATGTAACTAGACAAGAATGTAATGATGTATACTCAACGTGTTTACACGCCTCTAAATCAGTAGCTTTAGACAGGCCCTGAAATAGATATTAAAAAATGCGATAACAGTTTGTCATATCCCAAGTTTAATTTTTCTGAAAAATATTTTGAAGCAAAAGACCATTTCAACTAATAGTAATGATAAATGTTTGGTCAATGAATGTCGAAACATTCATTATATGAAAAAGGCGGATATTACCATTACTAATGCTATTATAGGTATATACATTATAAAAGAAATTAAAATACTATTTATCCTAATTACAATTTCATGAATTAACATAAATGCTTAAAATAGAAATGTTCAATAAGGTTTTCTAACAGGGAAAATCGAGGAATATTTAGAAATATTCGATGTATCAATAATTGTTTTAAAAACATTCCCTTCAAAAATGCGGTCTTATATGCAAACAAATATCGCAATGGTAGATGGGAAGCATGATTTGTAGCTATTATATCCGGTGTGGCAGCAAAATTGTCCACATGGCGTAAAAGCAAAATTGTCCATTTGTTAGATTATGATTTGAACCGTTCTATCTTAGAAATGAGTAAAGATATATTACGGGAATTCTGTGAGGATTTATAACACTATCGAACTCTACTTTGAAATGTATAATTACTCTGCAAGCTTAACAAGACAATCGTGATGGAATCGATCATAAACTAAAATGATATGTTCATCATTAATTAATCATAGCTAACGATCAGAAGCTCATGAAGGATTGAAATAAAGTTCATATATATATATATATATATATATATATATATATATATATATATATATATATATATATAGATAGATAGATAGATAGATAGATAGATATAAACCTAGTGAGCCAGACAAACCTACCTATTTCACCTAAACGGATCGTCAGGAAAGTCGGAGCCACGACTTCCCTGACGATCCGTTTAGGTGAAACCTAGGTTGGTTTGTCTGGCTCACTAGGTTTATCTAGGTCTGCTCTACGGTTGTATTGAGCTCTTTTGTTAGTTAGTTGTTTACTCGTATCGGTTTTTTTTTCTTTGGGCTTCAGACCTGCATCTGTGCGATTTTTTTTGTCGACAGAAGTTCATGTTTGTAGCTCTTTCTTTTTTTGAAACCTTTTTTTTTCCCTCGAAATTGATTTGATTATTAGCAAATCAAAAATTCGAGGATTTCCGAAACGAGTCTAGTTATATATATATATATATATATATATATATATATATATATATATATATATATTACTGCAGGATCATTTTTTAATTGTTCAATATGATCTTTGACTTCTCTAAACTTCTTACTTTCTATCCAAGGTGGCTGGACAGGTTTCACATACGATTTCATTTTCGAGTCTTTTTTTTTTAACTTCTCTCTTGGCTGCCATAAGTGAAACTCCTCTCTCACGTGCCAAAGGCCTTATGGACTGCGGTGTATCTTTTGAAGTTGATCTTTTTAGCTCTAATTTGAAATGATGATCCCTATTGTTGTTGTGTCCTCCAGATTCAGTTTTCCTCTCTATTTTTCCTACTTTTTAAAACTTACTCACCGTTTTCAGTATGGTTCTTAAACGAATTTTCAAGATGAAAGCCAGAGTATGAATGTTGGTACCATTATTGAAGGCCTGAATGATCTTTTTTCCTGTCACTGTTGGGACGTAGACACAAAATGATTTTAATCTGTTCTCTTTCTAGCTGAATAACTCAAATATTGTTTCAGTGATTCTTTCGACAAATGGTGTTAAGATGGCTAAATGTCTTATCTGAAAACCTGGAAAAAGAAACCCAATTAATTTCGTGTTTTTATTAAACATTATTAATTTTTTTTTGGGGGGGAATTATGCTGTTAAACATTGTGATATTACAACAGGTAGGTGCGAAATTCCTGTGGTCCTTTTTCTAGCATAGGTAACAACTGATATTTCAAAATAGGGAATTTTCAAGGAAGGTGTCCATGTACGTACTGTATGAATCGATTGTACCAATGTTTGGTAATTAACTATTTAATTGGGCTTATCTACACCGGCATGTTCGTATTCTGACCTTAAGAGCCGGGTTCGAATCTCATTATGGTCGATTGGTGAGAAAGGAGACTTCATGATGTTATCGAATTGCAGGGGGTCAATCCTAGCGTGCGGCACCTTTGCAAAGTAGCTGAATACCATACCATTTGTTGACCCAAGCCTTTTGAGTGAAATCGGATAGACGGAAACCTTGGTTGCTAACACGAAGTCACATGTCATCGTGGCTGAGTGCTTGAGCTTGCTGGTTTTGTTCAAATTGTTGATCACACTAGATAACACGCTCTTTCTTCCCCGGAAACTGTAACTCACAGGTGGGCTCTGTGGGTGTTGAATAAAGACAAATGCGCCTGAGCAAGCGTCTGCAATAGGGATTGCCTAGTCGATCTTGTAGACGGGTATGCGCGAATACGAGTGGCCAGCTATACGTATCATTTCTGATTATTTTTGGTATGGTATATGACTACTTAAACGGCACCATTTCTTTTACCGAATTTTGATGATCGTTAATTTCGGTAAAAAAGACAAAACCGATGTTTTCCACTTGAACCGTTTGATTCTCTTGGTGCCATTGTTGCCGGGCATCGAACAGGTATTTTAGCAACCAAAACACGGGAAAGAAATGTTTATCACTCCATCCTGAAATTTCTTGTCGACAGTCGTCTAAAAGTGACCCAAAGCAATGGCGTGTGAAGTTTATCTTTCAGTAAATATAGAACAATAAAAGCCAGTTGGAAACAATATACATTTCCACCAATAAACAATAGATTCTATCTATTTTCTTTTCTTTCACATTTTTTTTTTCATATTCATATGAAGAGAAGAATTTCATTCTTAACCATGTGATTTGCACGGACAAACATTACGAAGCGAAATATGTTTAAACAAATTCATAAAGCACTGGACGCAACCCAAAAAAAATTGTAGCCGAGTGAAACTGTCAGTTCTGTATAATGGACAGGATGTAAACATGTAGACTGATTTAACACACTGACAGCACAGGGTTCTTGATAATGACAGAGACGGTCAGAAATCAGCACAAAAAGCATGGACTTCGAATAATTTGTCTAAAATTTCGAGCGTGATATACTATATTATTCGAAAATTAGAAAAATACAATAAAATATGAAAAGACATACCTTGTAGATTGAATTTTATAGATCTTGTTTGTTTATATAAACACACACACACATACAAACATACATGCATGCATACAGATAGATAGATAGATATTGATATATGCTAGATTTCTCAGAACATAGCTGTTGAGAAGACAAAATGAATAAAAAAAAAACACTCGTAAAATAGTTCTTTTCCTCGTTTGACTTTATCAAAGAAAGTGATGACAAACAGAAGCGAAATGTTGTGTAGTTACATGAAATTCAAATTTAAAACACGCACCTGTGTATGCCTTTATTTGCATATAAGTAACTTTTTTATCATATATATATATATATATATATATATATATATATATATGTGTGTGTGTGTGTGTGCGTGTGTGTGTGTGATAAACGCATAGTTGTAAGGTATGGTAAATTATGAATAAAAGTGCTCAATATCAGAGATATAGCGTGTGTACATGCAAGAGTGATACTCTGTTTCAGGCGGAAACGCAATCTTCAATCACCACTCGATTTTGACAGCAGCACCAGCTATATATATATATATATATATATATATATATATATATATATATATATATATATATATATCTGTGTGTGTGCGTGCGTGTGTTTGTGTGTGCGCGCGTAGATATATAGCTGTGGTACAAGATGGCTTGAATTGTGAACATGCAATTTCAATTCACATATCAACACTATCTATCTATATATTATTCTTCCTCTCCCCTTTCTTTCTCACGTCCGCGCTGTCCTCGCTCTTCCCCTCTCTGTCTTTTCTTTCTTTCTCCTCTCTCTCTCTCTCTTCATATATATATATATATATATATATATATATTTCGTAAAATCCATCTTTCGGATGCTTTGGCACGCATCATAAGTTATGTTTCTAGGTGAGGTTCATTAAGTATTTTGTGTCTTTCAACATCATACCCCTCTCTCCACGGTGACCCAGCCGATACCGATCGGGTATCGACTTGTGTACCTTCCCTAACTTGGGTATATATATATATATATATATATATATATATATATATATATATATATATATATATGTGTGTGTGTGTGTGTGTGTGTGTATATATATATATATATATATATATATATATATATTTCTTGATAACTCACCAGAAGGAATTTTACAGAACTTGTTTGTGTACGTATAATATACATTTGGTAAGATACCAGAAGTGTTGAAACCAAATGGCTATTTTTGTAGTGATGTTTTAACATGCATTTTTTTTTATTTTGAATAAATATTAATTGCGCTACTCTCTATTGAGAACTCTTTTAAAAATAGTGTCTTTGGTTGTCAGTATTTTATACCATCTGTACCAAATCTGTACTTGGACATATGCATATACATATATATATGTGTTTGTGTGTGTGTCCGAGTGTGTGATAACACTCCAATTATAGGACTTGCTTGTGTATTTATATACTCTTAATAAGACACCCTAAGTGTTAATACAAAATGGCTATGTTTGTAGTGATGATAAAACATGCATATGCTATAATTTTGAATAGAGATTATTGCATTATCTCCATTAATCGGACGGTTGTCTTCATCTTGTCTATGTCGCCCGGCCTTCTTCAGGTGATTGGAATGTCGAACATAACTTTTTATTTCGCTCAGTGGGGTTTCCTGTTAATTTCCCTCTGAAAGTTCTACACTGTCCTGAATGGGTATTGAACTCACACACATTTGGTCCTGTCACTGGATCTAACCAACGCCTTTATCCACAGTTCCATGTGTCCTTGAGAACATCTGTCCATGAATTTCTTTGTATTATAAACCTAATGTCTTCATCAACTATTTTTACCAATGCTCATATTGTCTCTACTCTGTACTGAGCAGACTTTTAAGAATTTTATCGAAATTTTATTCCATCTATACCAACCCTACATATATATATATATATATATATATATATATATATATATATATATATATATATATGTGTGTGGGGGGGGTATTTGAATCAATATCAGGAATAAAAAAGTATTACTTAAATATACGATCAATACGATAAAATGTTGAATTTCTTTCTATTAGATATTGGTACAGAATTTCTGAGAGATTTTAGATAAATTGAAACTCATGGGATATATAGAAGGCAGGAGCGAAGGAAGAAAATCTTCTCGTAATTCAATATCCCAAAAAATGTTTTCTTCCGACAATTCTATTGTGCATTATGGGTAGCAAGGTTTATTGTATTATCCAAAAGGTCAATATGTGGACAGTAACTGTTATCTTCCAAATTATTCTGGCGACTATTGAGTAGACATAAATGTGTGTATCCAAATGCCCTTGCGTTTAGCTATTTTATAGTCTTAACTTCTTGCTCGTTATTTTTTATTGACTACTTAATTATTTGTTGTTGTTTATTCTTCTTCTTCTTCTTCTTCTTCTTCTTCTTATTATTATTATTATTATTTATTATTATTATTATTTACTTGTGTTTATGTGTGCTTTGTAGTTTGTTTATTATTTACTGTATTCGTTTATCTAGTATTTTATTTCATTTTTTCATTGGTATTTAATATATCGTAGCTCTCCGCTACTTCTTCCACGTGGCCAATGGCTGACGTCATAGGTCTTCATGAACTTGACCTTTTTCATTGCGTTTCCACACACCCTTCAGTTTAAGTTCATTTAGTTTCATGATAATCCTAATGACTTTTTAGTTGTTTTAGTGTAACCAACTTGGTCTGAATACACTTTGAGAAGGTTTTTATACATTTTATATTTCGTAGCACATCTCAGTTTATTTTATCTTAAATTTTTCATTACTTTGTTTACATTCCCTTTCCATATCACCCGGCGACTTCTTGCTTAACTCATGGTAGAGGAGGAGGAGGATTTGGAGGAGAAATACAGTCCCCTGGCCATTGTAGCCAGATCGTTTGAAAGTGTTGTCTTGAGTTACATTCCTATTTATTTTTGTCTCCTAACTGGACGCAGGTTGGGCTTTCCTATCCTTTCTCTCTTCCGGCACTCTTGGCCTTTCGGCTACCACGGACTCTTGCTTCCGGCATTTCTGGCTTTTGCTGCTTCCGTCATCGTCTTTAATTTATAAACGTTAGTGGACCTCTTGTGACATTTATGCTTTCTTGGGTCGCACAGGCCATGTATTATCGCGCCTCCTCCAGGGAGTCCACTACAAATAAAAAAATTCTATATTGAATAAATATTAAGATTACTTTTAAGAGTAGGTGGTAGCAACATTTTTTGTCCTTCACCAATAATACTTACAGAAATAATAGTTTTGGACTTTAAAAGATGATAATAAGACTCCTTAGGTGAAATGAAAAAAAATTAGAAATAGCAAGGCGTTGTACATTGTTATATAAACTGTGTTTTCTGGGTTTACCTGAAAATTGAAAATTATCGGCTTTGTTTATAAGTATTCCGTATTAAATCAAAGAACCGAATTAATTGTAAATTGTAAACACTGTCTAACATTTACCTTAAAATTCAATTGGCAATGTTTTTTCGTATATTGTAGTTAAACTCTGTTGCACTATATAGAGTTTATCTTTCAATTCGTATGATTAATTTGGGTTTAATTTAGTTATGTATCGATCTACTGGTAGTATTATTAACATCTTATACGGATGTATTGGTATTTAGTTCGTATGTTTGACATTTTACATTGATTGGTTGGTGCTATTAACATCTTATATGATGATATTCATTGATGATATTTATTTAACGGTTGCATATGATTTACCAAGTAATTCTATATGTTTAGATTATTTACTAGTTTTTTTTAAAGAGGCCTTTTATTTATCAACTACAAAAAATAGGTAGGAAATCGACAAAGCATATAACTAGTTGGGCATTCAGTTAAATTGCCTTTCTACCCATCTGTTTTTAATTCTTATGAATGTTGATTTTCTGGCATGTGACCTCATGTATCAGTCTTTAAATTAATGTTTAGCTGCTGATAGATGTCAACTTATGGTCATGACACATTTCTAAGACAATAGTTTTTTTTTTTCCTTTTCGCTTAGATTGAATTTAACGCAGATCCCCTCAAGGCTTATATATATATATATATATATATATATATATATATATATATATATATATAAAATAAAAGAGGATGCGTTTTGCTTGTGAAACCAAATTCATCCTTCAACAGCATTTTATTATTACAATCACCTGAGGAGACGCATTGTTATGCGTTGCAACAAGACTGCAATTATGTAGCGGATCTTACATGTTTTTTGTATTTTAATATATTAATACATTCGTATATATATATATATATATATATATATATATATATATATATATATATATATATGTGTGTGTGTGTATTAAATATTTCACTCCTATTCAAATTTAAAACAATAGCATCAATTTAGCTGTACAGGTGAAGCTGGAAAGGATTTCGACAAGCCAAACATACGAGAGAAAAAAAGACCATTATGTAACTGAGGCTTAGGTTTATCGAATTCATCATCTAAATTGATGACGTTACAGCCAATCTCGTAATGTGCTCAAATTAAGAAAACTTGCTAACATGGCATCATTAAAAGGCACCGATGGTTAATTAACGTACTGCAAATAAAGTCATAAAGATATTTAATTCTAATTCCACTATTAACCTGATTATGAATACGAAGGTCCCTTTTTTCCACCCGGAAAAAACAGTTCTCATTTTAAGCCCACATTCTCTCCTAACAATCGAGTATGCAAACATCATCTCGAATACATCAAATCTCAGCTTCCCCATCTTTCAACGAATGCGCTGAACGCGCCGAATTTTAAGACATATACGGGAAATGATTGAGTTTTATTATCTGTCATTTTCGACAATAGCACATCACCAACAGCTTTGTTCTACAAAGTGAAACGTTTTGTCCCATACAACGTTAGTATTCGGCATCGTTCTGTTGTTTTCCATCGGGTAAAGGAAATAGATCCTCAACGAAAAAGACATAGGTGGATATAAGTAAGGCTTGTAAAGAAACCTATTAATCACGCAAAGCTTACATGCCAAGTAACATCCTCTTCTGTCAAACATAAATAAACAGAGAAAGAGTCGATTTACTACTCGATAATCAGATGAGAATTACACAACAAAACCAGTGACGGAACGAGGATTGCTTTGCACGTCACTAGCCATGAGAAAACTTATTACAATTTATCTTTCGACAACAATAAAACGTGTGTGTTGATGGCAGTAACGTTCTTTTTCCATAAAATATGCTCTCACGTAGCAAATGCCTGTTAATAACATTATGGGGTATCTCTTTTCAAGTGATACTGATTTCAGTATTAAGTTTTTTTTCATTTTAGTACAATGAAGAACACTAAATGGTGGTGGGATATTTTACTACTACTACTACTACAACCACTTCTACTAATAAAATAATGCGATAATAATAATAATAACAATAATAATAATAATGCTTTCTAATTGATGTGGCAGTTCCGACTAACTTTAATGCCTCTTTGAAGTTATTCAAAAATCTATAAATATAGAAACCTCCATTATGTGACATTTGAAAACATCAATAATTCCAATTGGAGACGTCGGTTTAATTGGAAAGGTTTCCGATAAACTCATTAAAAGGGCTGTCCTAGTCCCTTTCTTAAAGAAATAGAAAAATATTGTTCACACAAGTAGAGCTCTCACCATACGAAGGGATTCATGTCTGGTTTGGTTATCTTTGGTTGTTTATTTGTTATAAAAATGATCAGCGAAAAATGTTTTAATGACATTTCTGATCTTGTATGGATACTCGGAAGTGTGAAATAGTATAAATATAATGAAATCAAATAATAATAATAATAATAATAATAATAATAATAATAACAAAAATAATTCTTTAAAGAGGTAATTGAACAGAGCTGGGTTTAGACTGTACACCAGACCAGACATTTCCCAGCATACTCGTCAGCGAGGGCGGTTTATAACTGTTGTTTATTATCAAGTCCTATTTGATGCGCGTGACTGCAGGAAATTTAGATACAGATATAACATTGTAAAAATGCTCAATGTAGTTTAAGTCTGGCGTGCTCGTAAATCATTGAAATACCTGGAACTGAAATCGGTATTCCATTATTCAGTTTTGTGTCATAAGCATTTGCAGACTCTTTGTAGAGGATGTATCCATAGCCGCGTGTGCACTCCTTCAAATATGTACTCGACTGCTTTCTACAAAACTGCTGGTAACCTGACTATGCCTTACAAATGTTCACATTATTCTCTGGTCCATTTGAGATTCAGTAATCGATCAACTGTTGCCTCCAACGGCAATTTTGTTACTCACAAACAATGGTGCGACATAAATAGAATTAATGTTCTAATGTGTACGTTTAATAATTTTTTAAGTCCTGGGTATGACGATAAAGTATATTCGGTTGCAATCGGGCGATTGGAGGTTTTGCGGGGCAAAAAACCACCTCTTAATTGCTGTTGTTCCCAGGTCCATCCTGAACCGGGGTGCTAGCATCTGTTAGGGTCGCAGCTATGGTGACACCCCCAAACACAAAGAAGGCATTATGAAAGTATAACAATACATTTATAGTAAAAGCAATACATTTTATATAAGTATTTACCAACAATACAGACAGACACATTTTTAGCGATTTCATCAAAATCCTTTTTAAATACTAACAAACAACTAACATGAAAGAAATTTCATAGCATTAATCCATGTAATATTCTACAGTTTCTTATATAGAACTTTATTCCAAAATATATCTTCAACGAAACATCATATGACACGCATCACCGCCTCTAAAAATTATGTTCCACACAAGCATGTATGTGCACAAAAGCTGAGTATCATCTACCATGTATTCAATTGTGAAAGCAGAATGACATATAGCATATTTGTATTACATCTAAACTCCCAAGAAAATTTAGTTCCAACATTATATGACTCATAAGGATGTTGATATGCCGTTAAACGAACAAATCACTCAATAAATCATACTAATTTGTTAGAAAATCATATGTGGAAATTGCATTTAAGTAGGTGCAATATTCCTCTTCGTTGGTTGGTTAACATGTTGTTTTTTTTATGTGTGCAGAAGAAAAAGGAGGGCCTGTTTTGGGGATATTCCCTCTTAATATCCGAAACCCTTTCTAGGAGACGCTCTCCAACACTATAAATACTCAGTGATAATATTTTATCTCGTCTTATTTTTCCTCTTGTACGGCAACAATGTAAATCTCTTGTTGAAGATCGCTTTTCCCACCATGGAAAATGCATTGAATACATACACAAACACGTACATACGCATATTCACTTTGCATACTTTGAACCAAAAAGTTCCACATTCATTTGTTCCACACACATCATTGTCTTTGTCACATGTAACTTTTTTTCGTTAATACATTTATCATTTATTTGTAAATATATATCGGTTCTTGTTTTTTCCTTCCATTTCTTTAGATGGACTCATATTCCGAGTCCACCGTGTTTCTTGTGGGTATTTCAGGAGACACACGTTTTTATCTCACAACGTGTACACCGGCCCGCAGCAAGTAGATGCAATGTTCCTCTTCGTTGGAGGGTTGACATGCTCGCCAATCGTATTAAATAATAGTTTCAGACTATTATTTTTTAGTGGCAAAGTATATGGATCAGAGTTTCTGAGCCTCATTTTGGGGTCAGCTGGTAGACAAAATAGGGATCTCGATTTTGATTGGCTTAGCCGAACGTGGGAACGATAGATTTAGAAAGTGTTTTCGACGAGTTAAGTTTTACGCGTCGAAAAATGCAGACGTGTTAATTTCGTGTGCGGAAATTACTCTCCGATTTGGTGAGATAGCAACCCAACTGGTTAGTTAAAAATGTATAATATAGTTGACGACAAAGATGAGGGCAATAGTCCGAATAATGTAAATAGTGTACATAATACCTCATCTCAGAAATATAGACAGTTACTGAAAGGCCGAAACATTGTAATAAATATGGCGACAATGATGAGGACAATAGTCCGAATAATGTAAATAGTGTACATAATACCTCATCTCAGAAATATAAATAGATACTGAAAGGCCGAAACGTTGTAATAAATATGGCGACAATGATGAGGACAATAGTCCGAATAATGTAAATAGTGTACATAATACCTCATCTCAGAAATATAGACAGTTAATGAAAGGCCGAAACGTTGAAATAAATATGGCGACAAAGATGAGGACAATAGTCCGAATAATGTAAATAGTGTACATAATATCTAATTTCAGAAATATAAATAGATACTGAAAGGCCGAAACATTGTAATAAATATGGCGACAATGATGAGGACAATAGTCCGAATAATGTAAATAGTGTACATAATGCCTTATCTCAGAAATATAGACAGTTACTGAAAGGCCGAAACGTTGTAATAAATATGGCGACAATGATGAGGACAATAGTCCGAATAATGTAAATAGTGTACATAATACCTCATCTCAGAAATAAAGACAGATACTGAAAGGCCGAAACTTTGTAATAAATATGGTGACAAAGATGAGGACAATAGTCCGAATAATGTAAATAGTGTACATAATACCTCATCTCAGAAATATAGACAGATATTGAAAGGCCGAAACGTTGTAATAAATATGGTATCGAAGATGAGGACAATAGTCCGAATAATGTAAATAGTGTACATAATACCTCATCTCAGAAATATAGACAGATACTTAAATTACCTGATTAGATATATTGTAGCTCTGATTTTTTTTCCCTACAAGTAAATGTAGAAAGAGATGTAAAACAAGGATGTCTTCTCTTTCGATTTATTCAACCTCTACAGCGCGGAGGGATCTAGAGAACGCCCTATGATTTATTATCGTTTACAATAATGGGTACGAAGATGACATGGTGTTGATAGGTGACACAGAAAGAAAACTATAGGATTACCTCGACAAGGTGGGAAGATTTTTTTTAAGAGATGATTGAAAATGTGGTGACAGGATACGAATGTGCATTGCATTAGCGAAAAATGCATCAATAATGGAATGTGCTGAGAAACAGTGAAAAATGTTGAATTGGCATGGGGTGTCTATCCTTTATTGGGGAAAGGAATGCTGGCCAATCTCGGTACAGATGAAGAAAAAACTGGAGGCAAATTAAAGCACACTATTTACATTATTCGGACTATTTTCCTCATCTTTGTCGCCATATTTATTACAACGTTTCGGCCTTTCAGTATCTGTCTGTATTTCTGAGATGATTTTATGTACACTATTTACGAAGTATTCGGCTATTTTCCTCATCTTTGTCGCCATATTTATTACTTCGTTTCTGTATTTTCTGAGATGAATTATAACACTTTACATTATTCGGACTATTTTCCTCATCTTTGTCGCCATATTTATTACAACGTTTCGGCCTTTCAGTATCTGTCTGTATTTCTGAGATGATGTACACTATTTACAATTGCCTCATCTTTGTCGCCATGTTTATTACAACTTTTCGGTCGTGGTACGCTCAGACTTTCTTCAGGTGCTTAGAATGTCCATTAAACTAACCACGTGGAACTAGAACAGTCTACACCAGTGAGCGAAATAAAGGGTTCAGTTTGACATTCCAACCACCTGAAGAAGGCCGGAGCGTACAACGGCAAAAACGTTGTAATAAACATGGCGACAAAGATGAGGACAATAATCTGAATAATATAGTGTACATAATACCTCATCTCAGAATTATAGACAGATACTGAAAGGCCGAAACGTTGTAATAAATATGGCAACAAAGATGAGGACAATAGTTCGAATAATGTAAATAGTGTACATAATACCTCATCTCAGAAATATAGACATATAATGAAAGGCCGAAAATTTGTAATAAATATGGCAACAAATATGAGGACAATAGTCTGAATAATGCAAATAGTGTACATAATACTCCATCTCAGAAATATAGACAGATAATGAATGGCCTAAAAGTTTTAATAAATATGGCGACAATTACTGATGACCATACATTCTGTTTTATTGTAGTTTATGCTTCGTCCTTTCATCTGTTTCTGCCCCTGTTATGTTTCAACACTGTGATTGCTGCAAAGAAAGTTTACCAAGTACAGGAGCCATATTTTTCAGTATTTACAAAAGCAGTTGAAAATGTTTTGGAATCGGGTGATGATCGAATTAGGTAAAGTGTTAATAATATTCCCTAAACTTATGCTAATCGGATTCAAGGCGAAATAAAAATCATCAAGGCTGATATCTTCACAAGTTTTGTTTTCTATCTCATTCCGACTTTTTCATTCGGTTCTTGCTTTAATAACGCCAATGCATTCTTCCATTGAAAACGCTGGAATACAATTATTTTTGGAAAATTATGTTAACATGCAAACAACTCAAAGACAGCAGTTATTAATTTCATCTGTGATTAGCATTTAATCATATAGAGTTTTCATGATGATACATAACTTATATATATTTTTTTCTTTTTGATAAACAAATCACCACAAATAAGGCAAGAATGCCACTAAGGCACAAGAGGCTAAAAGATATGATAAAAAAAGGAATTTAAGGCGAACGTCACAGCGTCCTGGCTTGACTATCTTATTATCAAGTAACATGCTGCTCTGGTGCGAATTTTGTCACACGAGAACCATCCAGCCGACTAACTTCAGCACCATCGCTCAACGCTTTTTTCTTTGGCTCAGTTACGTCCTGCAACGACATGATGATCCCCCCCACCACCAGAGAGATCAATCAGTTCGACCCACCATCAGCCGAATGGAGACCGTCACGCGGCAGACTACGTGCAGCAGATCAAACTGCTCCTGCAGGATGTTCGGACGCCTGACAAAAATCATGACAGCTAGAGGGACAAGGTGAAATACGCGGGCTCAAACTATTAATGGCATGAGGTTTAGTAGTAGTAGTAGTTGTAGTAGTACTAGTAGTAGTAATACTATTTCATAGTAGTAGTACTATTACTAGTTGTAGTACTAGTAGTAGTATTAGTAGTAGCACTAGTACTAGTAGTAGTATTAGTAGTACTAGTAGTAGTACTACTAATAGTAGTACTAGTAGTAGGAGTAGTGATACTAGTAGTAGTACTACTAGTAGTAGTAGTACTAGTAGTAGTACTAGTAGTAGTACTAGTAGTTGTACTACTACTACTAGTATCAGTAGTACTACTAGTAGTAGTAGTACTAGTAGAAGTAGTAGTAGTACTAGTAGTAGGAGTAGTATGAATAGTAGTATCAGTAGTAGTAGTAGTAGTAGTAGTGACCAGAGTAGTAGACAAACGTGTCTCTCCTCTTCCAAATTCTGTCACAAAGGCGCTAACCTAGAAGATTAAGGCTTTGGTTTGTGAAATTGGTGATGCAGTTTAATTCATTGGTTGAAAAGTGTAGACGTGGAAGCAATGAAATCAGAGAAGTACTTCAGCAGTACTAAACAAGAAAAGGAAGAGATATACCTATACATGGCTGTTGGAATGAGAACTATTTATCCCTGAAGTTTAAATATAAAATTTCTGTTTGAAATCCTTCGAATGTTACCGGGAGTGACAAGCGCCTGATGACTGCCAGCGGATACAATGACCGAAATGTTTTGATAATAACAATAAAAATGCGCCTAAGAGCTGAACTCTCGTAATAAAATAATAATAACTCAACAGTAAATAATGATAACCTCTGCCAGGATAACATAAAATAACGCATTTTTATGAGTGACCCGAGCAGTGGTCACGCGATTTCATTATCCACACTTTTGAATTCAGAGTTTTGCTTTTTTTAATTCATTCATCTGAAGCAAGGCGATAATGATCCTAAGAGTCAATGGGTTACTGGGAGTTAAAGTGAAGGAAAAAAAAAGACATTTGAAGGAATCGGAAATCCAATACTAAGAGGAAACAAGTGCTAAACCTCTGCGCATGAACGAAAGACTGGGTTAGGCGTTTGAACCGGACCATAGGCGAATCTATCTATCCCGGACGAAAAGCACAAATAAGTAAAAATTAAACACTTAATAGTAAGTCAAATTTCAGAATTTTGGCTAGAGATATCGAGTAGGCTTTAGAAAAGACCGAAAAGCCAGTACTGCATTGGAAACAAGGGACAATGTTATACTCTTGTTCAAAAGACCTTAGAGGAGTGTAAACTGGACCATAGGAGAACATGTCTAGACTTATTGAGGAAAAAAGAATAAATAGTAAATAAAATTTCAGAGTTTAGGCGAAGACATTAGAATTATAAAGTTGAAGTATCCTTCAGAAGGAACTGGAAACCCAATTGTGAAAATGAAACAAGAAAATAACCTCTATTCCTGTTCAAACGACCAGCGAGGATTTTAAACCGGACGATAAGCGAAATTATATTTTCTCATTAAACTGTTAAATTATTAATTGAAATCTTATTAAACTACTAGATTAATAATCAGTAACTAAATCCTAACCCTAACTATAACCCTAAAACTTAACCCTAACCCTAATCACTAAACCTAACACTAACCCTAACCCCTAACCCTAATCCTAACCCGTAACCCTAATCCTAACCCGTAACCCTAATCCTAACCCATAACCACTAAACCACTAAACCAAAGCATAACACTTAACCCTAACCTTAACGACTAAACCTAACACTAACCCCTAACACTAACCATAACCCATAACCATAACCCTAACCCCTAAACACTAACCCTACCCCATAACTCTAACCCCTAATCCTTAACCCTAACTCTAACTACTAACCGTAAATCCTTGCCTGAAACAAAAAAAAAAATAGCCGGTTTCACGTTTGCGGTCTTTTGTGGAGATTTATCTTTATTAATCCTCTTCATTTAGCGTTGAACAATGATGTATTTAAACAAGTTGTCGCCGCCCTCCATGATGCATTTAAGAAATCAGTTATTTCTCTGGTGTGTCTTGCCACTGTGGATAAGCGGTCCGCTCTTTTCGTTATGAGCGTGTGGAACTCAAATACGCAGTTTCACGACTTTCCTTATCATTTCTAATTACCGGCATATGGTATATTTTGATGCGCTTAACATCTTTGTTAATTACCAAGCACATGTCCATGGATTAATCACTTTAGACCTTCATCATAAAAGCCCGATGAATGTCCCAGTCCGTGTTCAAATCACGCCGATGTTTCACCGGAACAAAATGTTACAAGACAATTTCGGAAATGCTTTTCAGTTTTGATTCATTAACTCTAAATCGTACATAGTTTTCTAAATGTCTTTATGGCGATATTACTTTACACGAATTCCCATAATATTTTGTGCCATCAATGTGCATTCAATTTGTCCATGAGTCGCGTTAAGGAATTTATTCGTAATACCATTGACATATATGTTATTGTACACCAATTTTCTTCGCAAACCGATTCATTCTCACAATTGTCACGTATGACTTGTAGTTTGGGTCATACATTCGTTATTATAATAAGTTTCGCAGCTTTCGTCGATTAACCGTAATCCAAATAACTACAAATCGGCAATGGCAGAATCAAGCAAGAACAGAAATGGAACAATTTAGTTAGTATTGTAATTTTGAACAAGTGAATCCTGAGGATTTTGGCAAAGACAATTACTCTTTCAATGCCGTGTACTTGCACTATAAAATCAAAGTAGAATTTTTCCTCATAAGGAAATGGCTAATATTATATATAACCTTTAAAAGACGACGCTAAATAACACATAAATTCGAAGACCCATTGGAATAGCTAATGATAACTTCCAAACATTAAACGAATTATTATAAAAGAGGAAGATCTCGCTCCAAACAAAGAACAGAGTGATAAATTAATACGTACTATCATTGTATGTGTATGCTAATTAACACTGGAAAAAAAGATATGGTGGTTCGATAGCGGTCATCGGTGTGTAAATAGGATAGGCTGTTGATTTCAAATTCTAGTCGATGCTGTTGTGTTCCCTTTCGGAGAAATTGTCACGGAAATGTATGAGGTCTTATTTTTCGAGCCACCAGGGTAGCTAGAGATTTATAACGGGTAAGACTTGGCCCAATGACTTCGGGTGACAACAGTTTCAGGAGTACAACACTAAATCCCAAAACAGGTTAGGTACGGAGCGAGTTACTACTGAATAAGTAACAGAAATATCTCGTGTAGTGATGCTTCTCACACTTTTCCCTTAAGAGTTGAAAGGTTCTACAGAATTAATACACATGTAGCAGATCCCCGTTAGAATTTGAAATTAGCTTGGATAATCAGTTTTCAAGCAGTTAAGCGTTCAGGATCGACTGTGAATGTACAAAATCATCGACGGAATATTCAGAAGAAAAAAACTGTCGTATATTTGAGCAAAATATTCTTACTCTTAAAATATTTACTGGAAGGTAAACTGACCGGATATAAGCGAATAGTCTTGACATAATTTTGAAGTTTGAATTGCATTACTTATATGAATTCGTGTTTGTTTTTGCTTTCAGCAGCCTTTTATTGTCAAATTCAATTACAATCAGTCAGCAATATGACGTGAAAAGAAACTTGATTTTCTATTTGTACGAAACGAAAACATCGTCAAGTTTCTCTTGTGCATCTCATTGTAAATTGAAAGCGATTATCATCATAAGAATGTTATCAATGATTCACTAGAATTATAAACGTGGTTATTCACGAAATGAGGCTAGAAAAATTTGTAACTGAATAAGGTCTCTAGTTGGCAGATCTATGTTTAACAGTACAATACATTTAAAACAAATATCGCATATTTTTCATGTGTAGTTTTACAAACATGTAAATGGTTGACAATTTACATTATTCGGACTATTGTCCTCAACTTGGCCGCCGTATTTATTACAACGTTTCGGCCGTTGTACGCTCCGGCCTACTTCAGGTATTCTTCAGGTGGTTGGAATGCCAAACTGAACCCTTTATTTCGTTCAAGGATATATGGCACAGAGGATAAAGGCGTTGGTTAGATCCAGTGACAAGGCCCAAAGAGTGTGAGTTCAATACCCGGTTAAGCCAGTGGAGAACTTGGAGAGGGGAATTAACAGGAGATAACTGATAACAGACATCCATTAAACATGACACGTGAAACTAGAAAAATCTACCCCAGTGAGCGAAATAAAGGGTTCAGTTCGACATTCCAACCACCTGAAGAATACCGGAGCGTACAATGGTCGAAACGTTGTAATAAATATTACCACAAACATGAGGACAATAGTCTGAATAATGTAAATAGTGTACATAACACCTCATCTCAGAAATATAGACAGATACTGAACGGCCGAAACGTTGTAATAAATATGGCGACAAAGGTGAGGGCAGTAGTCTGAATAATGTAAATAGTGTACATAATACCTCATCTCAGAAATATAGACAGATACTAAAAGGCCGAAACGTTGTAATAAATATGGCAACAAAGGTGAGGGCAGTAGTCTGAATAATGTAAATAGTGTACATAATACCTCATCTCAGAAATATAGACAGATACTAAAAGGCCGAAACGTTGTAATGAATATGGCGACAAAGATGAGGTCAATAGTCCGAATAATGTAAATAGTGTACATAATACCTCATCTCAGATATATAGACATAATTTAATTTCTTGTGTTTACATAGTCATTATTGAGGCTACTTAACAAAGCAAAACTAAAAATGGGGCAAGTGAATATTTGTTCTGGTCTTGGGATTCTTGCCATATAGAAATCGAGATAGCAGGCCAAACTGACAACCCACTGACAGAGTTCTAGGTGCTAGTGGAAATTGTTGGCAAGCTATGATCTCCAGCTGCTAGAATAACTTACTATTAATAAATACCAAAACATTGTTTTTTCGTCTATGTGTGGATAGCGTAATGCATGTGGTATCTCCAAAAATGGAAATCGGAATGCTGTGTTCGAATTCTGTTAGTATTCGTTTTCATTCAGTTCTCATTTCCCATATAAAAGAAAAATAATCCTTCGTCCTCTAACTACAGGTTAAATAACAGTTCAGACTCTTTTTCGTTTCAGTCCAAGAGAAGGAAAATATGAATTCAAAATTCAGTAAGTAAGAGAGTAAACTCGACGTTTTAGCTTTGACAGAATAATCAGTCTAGTATGAAAATTCTGAATATAAATCCGTCCTGAAATGGATTTCTTTCTGTTATTATTTATTATTGATTTCATCATATACTATTTATTATTTATTGTTATTTATTATTTGTTTATATATATATATATATATATATATATATATATATATATATATATATATATATATATATATTTTTTAGCATATATTATTTATTATTTATTTTGTTATTATCATTATTTATTTGTTTATTTATTTATTATTTTTAGACATATATTATTTCTTATTATTATTTTAGAATATATTATTTATTATTTATTGTTATTTATCATTCGATTCAGGATATAATATTATTTATTTATTGTTATTTATTATTTATGTATATTTTTATTATTTGTTTAAACATATATTATTTGTTATTTATCTCTTTATTTATTATTTATTATTGGTTTCAGCATATAACTTGTTACGAACCGTGCTCTCAAAAATAGTATATTAATTCTTATTTATTATTATAATCTGTGCTAAAAAAATAAATCTATTAAAATTTGATATAATGAAAAACCACAGACAATGAAGAGCGGGAGGGAGGAAAACATAAATTATCAATCACCGTAAAATGTGAATCAATAAAAATTGCTGGTTTTCAATCCTCGCTCTTTGTTGATAATCGAGGACAAATATCTATTTGTATGTATGGCCGGAGATTTGGCTGACGGACATTTGGCCGACGGACATTTGTCCAACGGCCATTTGACTGAAAAAACCGAACGGACATTTTGGCCGTAGGTCATTTCACCGATAAAGTACAAGTAAAAATAATAACAAGCAATACTTTACGCATTTTGATTAGCAATACTATAAGGTAGAATAGGACTAATTTCACACTGAATTTCAAGTGATTAAATTACTAAATCTAAATTTAAAAGTAAACGTTTGAAATTAGTATTTTAAAAATATTTGAGTGTATTTGGTTAAAAAGTAGCTCCTAATTATTTAAATTCGTATTTTACAATAAGATAAAAGATAGTTCATCTGTTTAAGATAATGATTATTAAAAGTGAAATTGAAAAATCTTTCATAAAATAAAAGCTTAGGGCTTTTGTTTGAGTAAAAATGTGCTTTTTTTTTCTCAAAATACTTATCATTTTGAATTAATATTTGAAGTAAAATATAATATATGTACAAAATAGACTTAAAAAAATGCCTGTAATATATGGTTCTGACAAAAGACCTCACAAATCTCTCGCATGACATTGGAATCGTCATGATCTTTTATTCATTAAAAAAAAATGGACCTGTCATCTAATAACTATAGATTATTAATAACTCGCTGTGAAAATGCTTTAATGTTGAAAAAAAAAGGTGTTTTTGTTGTCGGCAATATCAGATTTATATGAGCATTTGGGCTGAACGCTCGCATTCTGACGAGGAGACCCATGTTCGATTTGTCAGGAAGGAGACTTCCTGACGTTAATGGACTCAAGTGGGTCGATCCAAGCGTGCGACATCTTTGGAAATGTGCCGGATTACCATGCCACGGGTTGACACATGACTTGTGAGTTAAATTGGGTGCATGGAACACTCGGAGGCCGTCGATAGCTGTATTAGCACGAAGTCATAAGTCATCGTGGCTGAAGACTTGAGCATGCTGGCTTTGTTCATCACGCTAGATAACACGGTCTTTCCCAGGATCTGTAACTAATGTCTGCTCAGCATGGTTGCAGTATAAAGCACAGGTGGGCATTGTGGGTGTTGAATAAACATAAATGCGCATGAGCAAGCGTCTGCAATAGGGATTGGCTAGCGGCTCTAGAAATACGAGTGGCCAGCTATAAAAATATCAGATTTAATAATTTGTAAACATTCATATTTCAGCGCACAATGAATGCATATTGAAGCGTGCTTTATCAGATATGTGTAAGGAAAACAAAATATTGAAATGGTATTTAGTGGGGTTGTGATGCATGGGAATCGATATTTCAGCTGTGCATTGAGAAGTAGGTAAATGAAATTGTGAGTACCATAACATTTGCGTAAGGAAAGCTGGGTATCTATCGATAAAAATCAACATAAAACTCTGGTATTTGGGTGATTCATCAGTAATTTATATTTTGAGGAGCCAATTATACATCGTCCTAACGTAGAGATAGATAGATAGATAGATAGATAGATAGATAGATAGATACATACCAAGAGAGACAGACATAAAGATAGATAGATAGATAGATAGATACCAAGATAGATAGATAGATAGATAGATAGATAGATAGATAGATACCAAGAGAGACAGACATCAAGAAAAGATAATAATAGATAGATAGATAGATAGATAGATATAGATATGATCATAAGATAGATAGATAGATAGATAGATAGATAGATAGATAGATATGAAGCGACCAAGAGAGACACACATAAAGAAAACAAGATAGATAGATAGATAGATAGATAGATAGATAGATAGATAGATAGATAGATAGATACCAAGAGAGACAGACATAAAGATAGATAGATAGATAGATAGATACCAAGAGAGACAGACATAAAGATAGATAGATAGATAGATAGATAGATAGATAGATAGATACCAAGAGAGACAGACATCAAGAGACCAAGATAGATAGATAGATAGATAGATAGATAGATAGATAGATAGATAGATAGATAGATATGATCAGGCTAAGATAGATAGATAGATAGATAGATAGATAGATAGATAGATATGAAGCGACCAAGAGAGACACATAAAAGGATAGATAGATGATAGATAGATAGATAGATGGATGGATGGATGGATAGATAGATAGATACCAAGGAGACAGACATAAAGATTAGATAATAGACATAAAGATAGATAATTCTGATAGATACAAACAGACATCAAGAGACCAAGATATAGATAGATTTAGATAGATGAGATAGATAGATAGACAGAGAGAGAGGAGGGGGAACAGATTCAAATACATAATTCTGTGAACAAACAGAGATATTTGAAGGCTGACACACAGACATAGATATGTAGATAAGAACAGAATGAGATAGATAGATAGATAGATAGATAGATAGATAAGTATGAAAAACTGAGATAGACAAATATGAAAAATTAAATATATATATATATATATATATATGAAAGAAATTAGATTGTTATGCAACATTGAAACAGTGAGATAAAAAGATATGAAAAAATAAACAGAGAGATGGATATTAAAAAAAATTGACAAACGAATAGACAGATATAAAAATAATTAAACTGAGATAGGTAGATATGAATATACTGTGATAGATAAATAAATATGAAAATTGAAATAGATAAATAGATATGAACATAAGAGATACATACATAGATAGATAGGTAGATAGATGGTTGAGAAAATAATATATAGATATGATATATATATATATATATATATATATATATATATATATATATATATATATATATATTATTTTCTTTTAAAAAATACGATTCCATCGCGACACAGAAAATTTGTGTTTCAAAACTGAAACTAAATTTATAGATTAAATTATAAAAATTAAACATAAAATCTATAGTTTGGATCCATTGCCAAGCGATAATAGAAATAACTTTCTAAGAAATTTACTTAATTCGTGAGCGCAGACAGTATTAATATTATGAGTTGCTAAGGTTGTTTTTAGGAAGCAGTGTTTTAGTAAAAAATAAATATAATTTCTAAGGACACCGGATAATAAATCTTACTTTATTATTATTTTATTATATATATATATATATATATATATATATATATATATATATATATATATATATATATATATATATATATATATATAAAGATAGATAGGATTATACTGAGATAGATAGACAGGCAGAAAGCCAGATATGAATAGAATGAATAAGACTATGTAGTATTCACTATCTACTTTCATCTCGAAACGTATATCTGTTTATTTTTAAAAAGATCTAACCACAGAGCGTTAGCTCTTTACTTCAATATAGTAACGCCAATATCAACAAACCTTCACATACAATCTGCTTTCCTTGAAAGTTAATTCTATCAAGAAAATATTTCAGCCTCATCATCTACAGCATCCATGGCAACGCCCTTCCTGGCATCAGTCTTTCCTGGCTGCCTACATTACCATATCGTTTCGTGTTTCTGGTAATACATACACTCCATCACATGTTCACAGTTCTTTCGAGCTAATGCCGGTTACCGAACTTCCCCTTTCGCAACCATCTGTCTCTTGACCTAGCCGCTCACATCGATGCTGGCGCTTGGGGCATAGCAGATTCACATCTTTAGCCTTCCACACCGAACCAGTAAGCCACCTGAAAACATTACTCACGTTTTTGCTGACTGGAAGCACTCCTCAACAAGATGCACTTATCACAGCCTGGATTCTGATAAACACAAATATATATATATATATATATATATATATATATATATATATATATATATATATATAGTATGGGCCAAAAGTAGGTATACACATTACAGTTTTCTTTTACATATTATTACATTTATATATATTTAATAAAATTATATTTGTTTCACATTGTTTAATATCGTAAGTGCTCGTAATATCTTATATCACCCTTGCAAGATTTTTCATAACACTGTGTCACACAGCACGAAACAAAACCCGACTGCATCAATTTCAATAAATTCTTCTCAGATATACTCTTTTAGTTCGTCCACTGTGTGGAGATTTCTCTCATAAATCTGATTATTCACCCCAGAGAAGTCGGGTGAATACTGCGCGTTTTCCTATTCGAAGTCGCTGGAAGGTTTGGTCAAGATACTCACCTTACTACCAAAGCGTAATAAGGAGGTGTCCCATCTTAGCAATAGTTCTGAATTTTAGCACTAGCACGTAAAAAAATAAAATTGTACGGTAATATATAAATATTTATATAAAAGGTATATCTACTTTTGCCCAAGACATATATATACATATATATATATATATATATATATATATATATATATATATATATATATATATATATATATATATATATATATATATATATATATATATATATATATATATATATATATGAAGAAATATAGGTGTGCTATATTTATGGGACAAAGTGCTCAATATGAGAGATGGAACGTATGTAAACATAAATATAAAAGTGAACATTGAAGTCAGTCAGAAAAAGATCATCATAATAGATTACATACAATGCAGCACTGACACACATATATATATATAAATAATCGAGGAAAAATCCAACAGTCACGGCCTGACGATTGCGCCTAGAATAAAACAGCCTGTTGCCTCTGAGTGTTGACTTCAATGTTCACTTTTATATTTATGTCTATCTATCTATCTATCTATCTATCTATCTATCTATCTATCTATCTATATATATATATATAGATTGGTATAATCCAAGCGAGTCCATTTCTCACAATATACAATTTGAAATATGTTAAAACTGACTGACAAAGAGCGCTCAATGTTTATTTTCATTAAACAGAGCAAAAACGTTTTTTACAATTTTTTTTAATTGTTTTCACACACCACACACACACACACACACACACACACACACACACACACACATACATATATATATATATATATATATATATATATATATATATATATATATATATATATATATATATATATATATATATATATATATATATATATATATATAGGAATCTGGGCGCCTCGAGGTGGTGTGATAGTTAGCAAGCTTGTCTCGTTAGAACAATTACGATTGAATAGTGAGTTCGATCCTCACTGGGTGCTCCTTAATTTCGGCCTTGTGCCACATCTATGCTACGCTTGGAAAATCACTATGTTTATATCGAAATGGGTAGGAAATAATGTACATACACGTACAAATACTTCCACTTACGTAAGTAAAAAATATATATCAGTGTGTTTAGTGATCTTTTAAGGAACTATTAAAAATTATTAAAGTAAATTGATTATCAAGAATAAATGTCACACAATTGATTTATTCCGGCAAGAGGGCCAATAATTTTGTCCGATATTAAATGTTTATTTGGCGTTCTACATTCATTCACGGCACGTTCTTTCAGATCCATTATTTCTTCACTTGTGAAAAAAAATGCTGCACATGAATTGGGCACTGATTTCAACACCGACCTACAACATTCTTCAGGCCGGTATTTACCCAACTTCTCCACGAGGTGGACCAGTGAGAATACAGGATATCAGACATGAAGTGAATTATTTAGCTATTCTTAAGAATAATATAAAAGAGAGTGCACGAATGATGTCTTTGGGACATGACTGGACGTTCCAACATGACACTGACCCGAAATACACGGCATGAACTGTCATAAACTACTTAGATGATAGCAAAATTAAGTTATTGGCGTACCCTGTACATAGTTCCGACGGAAACCTCATTGAGAATTTATGGCCATATTTGAAGAAAAAAATTTAGAGCTACTAAAACTATTGCCAAGGAAAATTGGAGCAAAATACCTATCAGTGTGTGTAATGATCTTGTAAGTAACTATCAAATGATTAAAGGTAATAATCAAGAATCAAGTTTACACAATTGATTATTGAGACAAGAGGGCCAATTATTATTATTGTCCGATGTTAAATGTTTATTTGGCGTTTTTTTGTATTATTGTTTGACATTAAAATAAAAAAAAGTGTGGGTCATCTATGGTAATTCTGTGAAATCCATTATTTTACATGAAGTTTTCATGAACATTTGAGGAATTATACATTTATTTGGAATTATGGAAGAGCGTGTGAATAATGCAATCCACAGCTGCACATATTCGGAAAGATGACATTTTAATCAAACCCGTCTATACCTACCTGTCAGTAATCGGTATTTGAAATGATTGTAGATTCATCTTGAAAATATCCGAAAATTAGATGCAGTTTACTCATTTAATTTAAAGAAAGAAAAAAGCTAAGAATTAGTAAAATTGTATATTCCAGTTATGAAGACGGTTCTATGACTGAGAGTACAGATCGAAATTATTTCAGTAGTCTTAGAAGTGGACACATGAATCTGGAATGTTCAGAATGCGGTGGCAAATCGAAACGTTAATACAAATAAATTTATTTCAAACTACACGGTTCATCGAAGATATACTCTACATAACACATTTGAACCTTTCAAGACATTTGAAAGTATGTGGATATGTGAAAGGCTACGTTGTCTAGCTGGCACACTATTTAACAGACAATTAAAATTTTAAAATTGTATTTGCGCATCGCAGCTCAGAAGCAACAAAATCGACCCATTCCTTCGAAATAACGACCAGATACTATGAAAAATAGATTATTTTTAACAATATGTATAAAAAAAGTTCATGGAGAAAATTAGTTTATTCATGTTTAATTATCTCCAGTAATCACCCTAAAAAAAACTGATGCTATGTATCTGGTGCGACTGGAAGAGTATTTTGAATTTCTAGCCCCTTACGCAAAAATCAGGCATTTAATCCCTAAACTAAATATCTGAAGGAAGAAGGAGCAAAAATACATTTGAGTTTAGTAAATCGAAAGGTTTTTCTTTTCTATCAAGACAAGGTCCTACTATGTGTCTCTTTGCAGACAGAACAGAAATTGGTAAAGTTTGACCGGCATGTTCTACTGCACGGGCTATATTCATCTGATCTTGCATCTTATAATTACCATTTATTTGACTAATAAATCGTACCAGAACCGGTGTTTGAATGTGTGGTGTCCGTAAAACTTCTGAAAGTTGGGGACCAGTTTATAAATAATAGGTGTATATGCTTGATTCATATCAAATACACGCAGGTCAAATTTAAATTTTAGCCTGCATCTTGGACTATCACTTTGTGGTATCTTAAATGTCGAATTTTGGGTGATCGTCATGGTCGTATACAGAAAAAAACAGACGAACGGTGACCACATTGTCGTAAATGACGAACGACGACAAAAGTTTAAAGAATTCATTTTGATCTATTCATATTCTTCAACGTCGAGACGGAACGGTTAAACTTTAGAAAACAGGAAAATCAAAGATCTTCAGGTTCCGTAAAACTGACCGGCGTAGTCTGCTGTGAGATGACCAAATTATTTTTTTTTCTCATAGAATCTTGAAATTCTACCTCTTGCCAGGATAATTAGCCTCTTCCTATGTGCCGTATTCTTGTTTCAATTTTCTCTAAAACCACGTCGTTTTTTACATGTCTAATCCATGGTGTCTTTAGCTCCCATCCTTAGAACCAACTTTCTTTTCCTTCAAATTAAAGTCCAAATTCCACCCAGGCCGGAATATGATTGGAAACAGATGAAAGTGTCACTCCTAGGTATTTACTCTCTCTACCCACTAAGACGAGTTGTGACACAAGGTCTTTTTTTCAAGGTGGGGACCCGAGCGCGTATACCCGGGCAAGGAACAAAAATTGCCCGCAGCCTCCGCAACCGTCGATTGCGCTGGCCTCGGTGCGAGCACACATCCCTCTTTCTGGTGCAATGAGAGAGCGCGACCCGGCCTCGGGCAGCTGTTCCCCAGGGCTGGGTATCTCTCAGTATAATTTTCTTCAGTTGCGACTCTGCATTTGACGGATTCGTCCTTGAGCGCACTCTGCCCAAAGAAAAAGACGCAACTAATAGATGGTAAATTGATGTGTCATAAATCCCTCGAGATAGGGGTTAACACACTGTCACCCCTATGTGAGCTGGTCTTTTATAACCAGTTATAGGGTACCTTCTACACTCTCACTCACATTTAGTGAGAAAGGGTATAGGTGGCTAAAAAGTGATTTTTTTCGCTATTGTTTCATGTCGCAATGACACTAATATCGTTCTTTTCAGAAAGGTGTGATTAGAGGAATGAAGATATTTTATTTCACATTTAAACTCAGCTGGAGCTACAAAAGTTTGTAGCTAATTTTTCTGATTTGGATTACACACTAGTTTTCTTTGATTCCAAGCACTCAATGAAACTTCTGTCCATATCAAGAGAAGAACCATTCACAGCTCTGCAGGTGTCGAAGCATTCCGCCATATTTAGCATTGTCCTCGACGGTAGAATAATTTTCATTATAAACATAGTTTAACGCTCGAATGAGAGACTTGCAGTCGGAGTGCAAATAAGCGTAGAAAAGAAACGCTCAAACAAACACGTGATCAAACACAGATCTATTAATACAAATGTTCTTTTATTTTCTAGTTTTTATTCGAAAATAAAAATTTATGTTTTTTTTTAGAAATTGGTCATGCATCGAAAAACTCTGAATTTCTGCTAGACAATATCGAATTACCTCAATCTTAATACAACATCCGAGAAAATTGCGAAAGAAAATAGGTTATTAGTGTACGAATAAATGGTTGTAATTTTTTTCTGAAATTCTGGCGTAGATTATTCATATTCGCATTGCAGAATAGTATTTGTGCGTTCTGTAAAAATGTTTCATGCGCAAATATCCGCGGGTTGTCTTGAAACGAAAACCTGTCAATATGTAACTGCATTGTTAGCAACAGGAGATTCAAGCTTCTGTAAACACGTTGAGATTAAATCTTTCTGTACAATCTAGAGAATGTCTTCTATTGTGTCGTTGCATTTGCACCACCTTTGAACCCACTTGTCAATTCGATTTGGAAACACTCTTTCAAGCACTTTGTGGTACAACGTTGGACATCCACGACACACAGTTTGCTTCCAACACTGGTTTCGCCGTCTCATTCTTTTCGCACTTTACGCTCGTCATTTGACGTGGCAACCTGCATATTTCGGTGACATTTTTGGACGTTGCCATCAGCACATATTCCACTGGTCGCTTCATCAACATACTTACACAATAGCCGAACAAACAAATGAAAAGAAACTATTTTCAGACTTACATATATATATATATATATATATAAACTCATACTTTGGAGCATGCAAGTTACCACGACAAAAATGCATATGTGTTTCGGTTTCTAATTTAGACATTTCATGTAGTTAACATTGGTAGTAATAAAAGATTTTATTAAAAAACACAACTTATGAAACATCACTTCATTTTAAATATTTGAAGAAACAAATATACACAAAAGGAAAAGAAAGAAAAATACAGATAAAATTTTTAAAAAATTGAATCAGAAACCAAAATAAACCCAAAGAAATAGAAAGGAGAAAGAAAAGAAATGCATCAGACAGTATGAGAAATCAACGCTACTACAGAGAGAAGGAAAATAAAAAAAGGAAAAAGAAAGTGAGGAGTATATCCAAATTGTAGAGATACAAAGGAAAAGAAAAGAGAAGTAAACAAGACATGAGTAGCTGTTGATAACAGTTTAAACAATGAATATACTTATAGATGGTGAATTCAAAATCAAACGGAAATATAACGCGTCAAGATAGAACATATTTTAGATACATTGTAGCATTACAAACTCAATTTGAATGAAATCACATATTTAAACAAAATTAAACATAGTACGTAAATAAAAGACACTTTAAGAAGAAAAAAGCATATAGAAACAAAACTACTTAACTATACCAACCTTACATTATAAATAACAATAAAAAATAAATTTTAAATATTTAAATAATAATTTTAAATTAAATTCTATTATCAAACAAAATCACCAGCAAAGTAATTATAAGCGAATTCATGGCTAAACTTACTATCACTAATTTGCGAATACTAACCAATTTTATACTTTAATCAAGAATAAATCGAAAGGAATAGCGTTAAAATGTTTATATAAAGGGAATATAATATAAGAGGAGTGATTATTGAGTTAAAGGTTTAGCAAGATTGTAAGGTTAATTGCTTAATATGCCTGCAATTTTCCGTAATTTTATATCTCTGATTTAATAATTGATCGCTATTCAAGAGTTTAATTATCTGCATTTTCTCCTGTAGACAAATAAAGCACGAATCTGCAGGTTCTGGCTTGTATGAGAATTTTCAATTCAACTTTAGACGTTTTGTTTTCCTCTTTCAATTTTCAAAAATATTTAGAAAGTTTGTCAGCATAAGAGATGATTATACAAATGTATTTTAAAAGAATTCTTTTTGCTACCTATATTTATTTTAACAATCATGTGATTTTCGGTCGATAAAATAGAACACATATACACAAGGAATTTTGTTAAGCACTTGTTAGATAAAAGAAATTGGTTCGGATTCCTACAATTACATAGGTTAGTTATACCATACAAATTAGAATTAGTACTAGCGTTGCGGTTATTATTGTTATATAATTTCAATGTTTCATTGTTATGTCCATTATTCTCCATAGATTATTAGTACCACTATAGCTAAGTTTTAGAGTAGTCCGATTGTAAATTTTATTTAATGAATATCTTTTAGAAAAAAATGTTTATCAATTAAGCTTAGAAAATTGTATCTCAAATTAATACGAACTAATTGAATAGAGGTGTATACCGTATGACCCTCCTGTATACCGTTTGATCTTCTTGTATACGGCATGATCTTCCTGTATACCGTATGGTCCTCCTGTATACCGTTTGATCTTCCTGTATACGGCATGATCTTCCTGTATACCGTACGATCTTCATGTATATCGCTTGATCCTCCTTTATATAGTATGATTTTCCTGTATACGGTATGATCTTCCTGTATACCGTATGATCGTTCTGTATACCGCATGATCTTCCTGTATACCGCTTGATCCTGCTGTATATAGTATGATCTTCCTGTATACGTTATGATCCTCCTTTATACCCTATGATCTTCCTGTATACGGTATGATCTTCCTGTATACCGTAAGACTTTCTTGTATACCGTATGATCCTCCTGTATACCGTATGATCTTCCGGTATACTGTAGGATCTTCCTCTATACAGTATGATCTTCCTGTTTATGTTTTTCTTTCTGTAACAATCATAATCTTTTATAAACTAAATTTCAGAAGATCTGAACCCACCCTCACTTAGAATTGTGTTATAACCTATTTTATGATTCTCGAATATCTCTTTGTTAGGGGAGTGTTGCTTAATACGTTGGAATATGTTGGATTACAGACGGTGCATTATTGGAGTTATGGTGGATATAAATCATGTTGGCATTGTTTTCCATGTGAGGCTGAAAATTATTGAGAACTAAATTTAAAGTTAGGTGTGAGAAATTGCACTTGTTTGATATTGGAAATAATTATTACGCTATAATTAAAATATTTAAATACTTTATGAATTAATTTTCTAAGTTTATCAACTTTACTTCTAGTAGAGTTATTTACAAGCATGAGAACATCGTCATTATAAATTCCAATACTATTCAAATAAATATCTTCATACGCCGTAAATTGGTACAATAAGAACAATGCAACTAAGTCAGAAGACTGTAGGATCCAATGATCCATTTGTTATGTCGAAATTATCAGCCGAATTTTTAATTCACTGTTCTTTATCGTGGACTAGTACTGATATTCGTACCAGAAAATAATGTTAATTTTATCTTGCGAAATCTCTGAATAAACTTCAGCAAATTTCAATGCTAATTGAAATAGGTCTTTAGAGATAGAGGCATAAAAATCCAATATCGAATTGGCTGAAAGTACAATTCTTTTTGTCTTCAATTATCTTGAACCAACTGATCACTTTAGAAGTACCACCAATACACGGAAAAAAAAATTCAAAACAACGACTAACTCGTGTATACGAGACGCGGAAGCGAAAATCGCGTCCCAGCTCGTGACGTCACACATGACCAGGCGAGAGTGAAAACGAGAATTATTAAGTATGGGAAGCCGTTGGTATAAACAAATGGTTTCTATTATGAATTATAGGCATTTAAGAATATTTGTGGAGACTTCGTAGTTTATTTCGTTCAGGTTAGGTTTCAAGTGTTTTATGTATATAGTTTCAAGAATTTTTAGTTTTTGTTTATCGTTTTCATGTTTAAGTATAGTTGTGTTTTCAACAAGGATTTTCCGGAATTGTGTACGCGGCCAGGCATGCAACAAAAACAGATTATTGTTCTGTGTATTGGTTGATACATTGAAAAGTAATTGTCATCTTTGATAATGTCTTATGTAAGCCGAAAGCTTAGATTGGATTTAAACATGTATCAATATGGTGATTTCCTTTCGTCCTTCAATTATAATATTATGCTTATCAGACAATATGAAAGGAACTTAGTTAAAATAAATAGACAAAACTTGTTTATATTATTTAATGAAACATGCATCAATTGATGCCTAAATATACACAATATATATATATATATATATATATATATATATATATATATATATATATATATATATATATATATACCGATAGGAAAAGTAAAATGAAAATTGAAAAAAATTGCGCCTATACGGTGTAGACAACAAATTCAAAATCGAATATATTGAGTTAAGGCATTTAATTTAGTAATATATATATATATATATATATATATATATATATATATATATATATATATATATATATATATATATAAAATGGACAAGTCCAACAATTAGTTTATACGATATTTTTTTTTTAGATACAAATATTTAATTAAATGCTTTCTTTAGAATAAATTCGTTAAAAAATTTAATGTTTAGTTATACCGGTTGTAACAGCAATTTCTCCAAATCGTGTAATTGTTTATTTGTTAGATTAAACCTTTGCGTCCTGGGTTCCTGAAAATTTCAACCCAGTCAAAATTCGCAAATAAATGGTATGTAATGTTTCACGTTAGATATAAAAATACTTACAAAAATGTACCTCGCTTATTGCTTCCCTGGTGGTCCAGGTTAAGACTCTGCACGCTTAGACGTAAAAATTATATTTTTTATCCAAAAAACATGCACAAAACACAATGAAAATGCGTGGACATGTTGGTAAACCGTCCGATGACATGAGAATATTACGGTTTTTATGATTGGCTCTTCAGAATAAGACAACCAATAACAAAACACGACTCATGTGTTCACCATGCGGTAGCTGGGTACTAAGTCTTTTTTCTCTCCACCGGTAAAGCGGTGGCCAGGGATCAAAAGGTTAAGCTTTGAACCGTTGATTAACAATAACTCACTGGAATTCTCCGAGATATTTTTAACTGTATTATACGCTGCGATAAGAACATATTTAGTTCTAAGTTGAAATGCTGATCCCTCTTTTGCTTGTGAACTCCTGATCCAGTTTCTTCTCTACTGATCCCCCCTTTTTTAAACTTATTGACCCTTATCTTGATGGTCCTTATTGATGGACTTTGAAAATAGAAGCTAGTGTATGAATGTTGGTAATATTACTGAAGACCTGAATGATTTTTTCCTCTCACCATTGCTTAGTTGGTAAGACATAGTGTGGCGGACACAAAACGAGTTCCACCTGTTCTCTTTCTAGCTGAGTAACTCAAAGGGTTTTTCACTGATTCTTACAAAAAATGATGTCAAAATGGCTAAACGTCTTACCTGTAAAAAAAGAAATTCAATTAGTTTAGTGTCAAAATTCTGTGAGAGACTGTAACATGATTTGGGCAATTTTGATATATATATATATATATATATATATATATATATATATAAGTGAACATTGAAGTCAGAGACGACAGGCTGTTTCATGCTAGACGAAATCGTCAGGCCGCACCTGACGATTGCGTCCAACATGAAACAGCTTGTTTTCTTTATATTTATATTCACATATGCTCTATCTCTGACAGTGAGCACTTTATCCTATAAATATAGCAAAAATTAAAACTATATTTCTACATATATATATATATATATATATATATATATATATATATATATATATATATATATATATATATATATATATGGTGTCCCAAAATTCGTTTAGATATTAATCATTTTGTGGGATGGACATATTTCCCATAAAATTTTGCTGTTACACCCTGTATAGTAATAATAATTCTCGCTGGCTTTTTAAAAGTTGTTGATTGAATCTTTTATTTTAAGAGCATATCAAATATGTTTAATTAAACATATGGCTTGTGAGCAGTTCTTTGGGTCGTTCCTTCAATCACTCCCCAGTTATTTCTTTGCAACGGAGTTATTTGTTGCTGTAATTTATGGTATAGTGCAACCTATTTCATGATGGCTAGGAGAATTTCCACTTTTATCTTCTTGAAAGGGAATTTTAGACTAAGCATATCGTAAACTATTTGACGTATTAGGGCAAGATCATTTTGATTGCTATCGAACTAACCAAAACAAATATATTTTAGATGACTTGAGTGATACAGAACAAAGAGAAAGTATAAAGGATTGAGCCTAAGTTTGAAATAAACGTGTCCATTTGGTAACAAATACACAGTAGCAGATGAGCTGGCAGAAGAGTTAAATATAAGGAAAAGGGACATTATTTACATTATTTACATGATTCGGACTATTGTCCTCATCTTTGTCGCCATATTTATCACAAAGATTACGCTCCGGCCTTCTTCAGATGGTTGGAATGTCGAACTGAACCCTTTATTTCGATCACTGGGTTAGACTGTTCTAGTTCCACGTGTCATGTTAGATGTATGCCAGTTCTCAGTTATCACCTGCTAATTTCCCTCTGAAAGTTCTCCACTGCCTTAACCGGGTATTGAACTCACACTCTTTGGGTCCTGTCACTGTATCTAACCAACGCTTTTATCCACTCTGAATAAAAAGGTAATTTCTGGCAGAGAATCGTACCCTCGCGGGCCGGTCTTGATATGACGATAGACTACATCCGGCAGCAAGATCTCTGATTCAGAGGTTTTGCGTTGTGTGTAACTACCTTTTAATTACAGTTCCTTCCAGGTCCAACCTGAACCGCTGTGGTAGCACCTATTAGGGTAACAGCTATGGGCAAATAGCGCACCCCCAAATTGGGGTCAAAACACAAAAATGTAAAAATACATTGCAAAAAATTAATAGCAATACGTTTTCATAGTAAGAAAACGACGAGGAATACATTTTTTGAAAACAAAAAAAAAACAAAAAAATAATACCAAAGCTCACAAGAAAATAAAATTTCGGCATTAAATGACCCATAAGGATGGTGATTTGCCGTTAAACAAACCAATCATACCAAACCACACTTACGTATATCATGAAACGAGCTGCTGACTTAGACTTTAAGCTGTCTACTTTGATTTTTCTCTCATTCTCTTTCACTCACTTTGCCTCTCTCTCTCTCTCTCTTTCTCTCTATCTCGATTTCAAGTCATCTTAGTTCTAATTCTATACTGAGACCGCCTGGCTCGGCTTAACTTGACGTCTTCTTCCCTCACTCCACCACTTACCCTTGAGCATTTGGCATTGACTGTCTAAAATTGCAATGAGCATTGCTCACTAGTTTTATCTTACTTGTTAAACTAATGACCCTCGCCTATCAGTCAAACAAATCTACTTCCTCTTTCTCAAGGATTGTGTTCTGCGTCCAGTTATATACAAATGCTGCATTGTACGCTAAAATTAAGCACAACCATCCTAAAATATAGAGGTTTGTATTTCCTATTCGCTATATCAACATCTTTCTTCGCAAAGCTGCTAGCAAATGTAGTTCTAAACAATTCTCGTCAGAAGCTATATTGTACCTTTAAATGTTTGCCATTCATCTATGCATTGTATATTGCTGCCACAAGTGGCATGGAGTTTCTTATAGTTATCTAGAGATACTTCACAAAATCCAAGGAAGAACTTGCAATATCATAAATCCTGTCCTGGTATCTCGGCTTCAGTCATTTTCCCACCGCTTACTGCTACATTATCTATAAATATTTTCATTGCAATTGTTCTGATGAGCTTTTTTTTTTCATTCGTAACTTCACTTCAAGACTTTTTGTGCAAGAGTTGATAAGCAACTTTTACTGTTGGAATTTTTAGATGCAACCGTAAGTTCAATGCTAGCTGGTTCTTCTTTTGCACTTCCTGCTTGTGGAACTCTCTTCCGGCTTCCTACTTTCCAAACAACTTTAATCTTCAAAGATGTAAATGCAATGCTAATCGTCATATTCTGTTTCCGTTATTTGTATTACTATACTCTCTGTTTAATAATGTTTTTTCTATGATGACGATGATGATGATAATGATGATCGTGGAAACTCAGTGGTTGATGAATTGTTGTTGAAAATCTCACAAGTCTTCAAGTGAAAATGTGTTACTTTTCAGAATAGCCACATATACTTTTGTCTTTAGACTTCAGAACCATTCTTCGTCATATCTTGCAAACATTTCAGCTTCAAACGAAGCTTGACACTGTTAGCGTTACCTTCAAAGTTCTGCTACTTGAATGAAAAATGCCGTTTGAATTGAATATGTACGGAAGCATAACAAAAGGATATCCATGAAGTTTGGGGCAAATGTACGCAGTAAGATATCTGCGGGGGATTTTCCTCGTTTTTTGTTTCTGTTTTTTTCCTTCCGTATTCGTAGTATGTATTTTTTTATTTTATCGTATCTTTTATTTCATTGTAATTCATACTCTCGTCTTATTTACGTCACACTTTATTCATGGGATTTTCTCCTTATCGTTCGGCTCGAGAGCTTTCTTTCTTTACTATATGTAATTAATACCCTTCTGTTACCCTCCCAATTTATATTAAAATTAATACTGTTCCTTTCTCTTGATCTGATAGAGTTGTTTTTGTTTAATTACTATTTCTTGGAAAAGGTTTTCGTTTCTTTTGCCTTCTCTTTCTGTTAATATAATCTTCTTTTCTCATGGCTTTTCTATTTCTTTCTCTTAAGCAAGATTCTCTTTTACCTTTTTACCATACGTCACGACTTCTCTTTAATTATATTCTCTTTTCATCGCTTAAGGCATTCTTTTCTCATGACCAACAACAATCATCTTTTAAGCCACCATTGCCTTCTATTTTTCTCGTTATCTTGAGATAAATATCTACTTCATTTTTCTAACACTTCTTTTTCTCTAAAAACATGGAATATTATTTCTCTGTTTCTCTAAAATTATTTCTATTCATTTTTTTTCTTTTTTTTTCTGATTTCTCTGTAAACGTATTTTTATTTTTCTCGGAAATTCTCGTCTCTTCTCTTTCTATTTCTCTCTCTCATTTTTCTGCATTCTCTCTCTAAAATGTCCCATCTTTTTGTTATCCTTCTCTGAAACGTTCTTCTTTTCTTTCTCTGAAACCATTCTCTGCTATCTATATCTAAATCAATTTCCTTTCTTTTTCTCTCTCTATTCTCTATAGTATCTTTTTCTAAAACATTTTTTTTCTGTTTTCTCACTGTCATTTTTACTTCCCTCAAATCCGCTTCTCTTTCTGATTCTTCTCATTTAAACTTTCCCTTTCACTGTCTTCTCATTTTTTCTTTCTATAAAGGCTTAGGGCAACATCACGTCTGGTCAGTACTTAGATGAGTGGTCGCTTTGGAATACTTGGTGTTGCAATCTTAGATGCCAAGATCTTTTATTGTTAATCGGAGAGCCGAGTTCAAATTCACTTACGCGCAAATACCATTGGGAATGTTATAAATTCACCTCTTCTCCTCCAGCTATGGGTTAAATAGAAACATTTGTATATCTAAACCATTATTATCTGCAAAATATTCTTACAATCTTAATATATTTTCTGGCTTTTAAATAACTAGAAAAGGTTTTGATACACCTGAAAAAAAAAATCAATCAATAAAAAATATTTCTCTAAAACTGTCTTCTTTTTCCTTCTCTTCACTTTTCTCTGTCTTTAAATTATATATTTTTCTTTTTTCACATTATTTAACTACTACTAAGTTATTCCAATTAATATCTTTTGTTTATAAAATATATAACAACATATTTCAGACACTGGAGATAATTTCTTCTTAGATGTTCAAAATCTCGTATGTTGATTCTCTTTACTAGAATTCGAAATCTCGCAGTAGATTTGCTTCGAGCAAGAATTTGGTCGGATTTATACACTCACTCTGAGTCGAATTAGGCAAGAAAAAGAAAAATGTCATGTCCATAGGTTATCTTAAAAACACACAATTAATGCATAAAATAGGAGGAAATAAATTCCTTGAAGATGTCGTATATGCCTGATATTTGGTCAAACCAAAATTCTTGGCCTTTATGTTAGTGAACTCAGTTGAACATGCTATATGATTACTGGAAGTTAAGCACCAATTATTGTTCGTGTCTCTTCCGTCTTCACAAATCGATGAGATCAATTGTTATGTCCAGTCAATGACAGATATAGGGGAAACCTTGGGGCAAGTTTTAACTTTTCTAATTTCTATAGCTACGCCTTCCTCGGAAAATTATTAAACACAAACACGGCATTCTTCCATTAAATTTTGAATTGTTATTTAATTATTTTATATCACCAATTCTACACTTTCAGTAAAATGTATAACAAACCATGCTACCAGTGAGGTAGCTTGATCCAATCATTTGGGGTAGGTTAGGAGAATAAACACGAGGCGATTAATAAATCTGCTTGTCTCTCTATTTATTAACACGAGAGTTTCGCCCTAAAAATACACCATACATTGCGTTTAGATCTCATGGAAAAACAAAAAAAAGGTGCTACCTGGTTTCAATGAGAAAAGTAAAAAGAATGAAGATGAAAAGATATAAATTATTTACATTATTCGGACTATTGTCCTCATCTCTGTCGCCATATTTATTACAACGTTTCGGCCGTTGTCCGCTCCAGCCTTCTTCAGGTGGTTGGAATATTGAACTGAACCCTTTATTTCGCTGGGATAGACTGCTCTTGCTTCACGTGCCATGTTTTTAATGGATGTCAGTTATCAGTGATTTTCCTCTGAAAGTTCTCCACTGCCTTAACCGGGTACTGAACTCAAACATTTTTGGACCTGTCACTGGATCTAAATAACGCCTTTATCCACTGTGCCATATATCCTTGAGAACAGTCTACATGAGGACGATAGTCCGAATAATGCAAATAGTGTACATAATACCTCATCTCAGAAATATAGACAGATACTGAAAGGCCGAAACCTTGTAATAAATATGGCAACAAAGATGAGGACAATAGTCTGAATGATGTAAATAGTGTACATAATACATAATCTCAGAAATATAGACAGATACTGAAAGGACGAAACGTTGTAATAAATATGGCAACAAAGATGAGGACAATAGTCTGAATGATGTAAATAGTGTACATAATATCTCATCTCAGAAATATAGACAGATACTGAAAGACCGAAACGTTGTAATAAATATGGCGACAAAGATGAGGACAATAGAATGAATGATGTAAATTGTTACATAATACACCTAATTTACTAAGCAGAAATATAAATATGGGTTGGTACCGGAAGACAGGGATACTGAAAAGCCTCTGCCCGACGTTTAGTCAACCCAAATATGGTCTTCAAAATATGGGGACAAATATTGTCTGAATGATGTAAATTTTGTGTATTATTCATATTTATATCTCATCTCAATCTCAAAATATAGACATATACTGAAAAGCCGAAACGTTGTAATAAATATGGCAACAAAGATGGGGACAATAGTCTGAATGATGTAAATAGTGTACATAATATCTCATCTCAGAAATATAGACAGATACTGAAAGACCGAAACGTTGTAATAAATATGGCAACAAAGATGAGGACAATAGTCTGAATGATGTAAATAGTGTACATAATACCAAATCTCAGAAATATAGACAGATGCTGAAAGGCCGAAACGTTGTAATAAATATGGCAACAAAGATGAGGACAATAGTCTGAATGATGTCAATAGTGTACATAATACCTAATCTCAGAAATATAGACAGATACTGAAAGGTCGAAACGTTGTAATAAATATGGCAACAAAGGTGAGGACAATAGTCTGAATGATGTAAATAGTGTACATAATACCAAATCTCAGAAATATAGACAGATACTGAAAGGCCGAAACTTTGTAATAAATATGGCAACAAAGATGAGGACAATAGTCTGAATTATGTAAATAGTGTACATAATACCTCATCTCAGAAATATAGACAGATACTGAAAGACCGAAACGTTGTAATAAATATGGCGAAAAAGATGAGGGGAATAGTCCTAATAGTGTAAATAATGTAAATAATACCACATCTCCCATATATAGACAGATATTGAAAGGACGAAACGTTGTAATAAATATGGCGACAAAGATGATGACCATATTCCGAATAATGTAAATAATGTATATAATACCACATTTCAGAAATATAGACAGATACTGAAGGGCCGAAACGTTGTGATAAATATAGCAACAAAGATGAGGACAATAGTCCGAATAATGTAAATAATGTACATAATACCTTATTTCAGAAATATAGACAGATACTGAAGATAGAAATGTTTAACATCTGTTTCAGCGAAATGGAAAAAAATGAATTTTCAAATCTTTTTTTTTATTTGTACCCCATTACTTTTTAAAATAAGTATCAGAATTCATATGTATGATTATTATTACAATATTTTATTAAGGTTGAGAAGCTCGAAAATTTACCGAAGGGATAGGGAGATTTCTACTGCTATTGAATTGTTGTAGAACTGGCCATGAGCTTAATCAATCCTTAAGTTAAGATTCATCAGAATATTAAAATAGGAAAACCTTGAACTGTTCATGCTTTTAAACTAGTAAAAATTAATTCTATTATCAGAATCTTTTAATCATTTATAAGAAATACAACTGATAATAATTCCTGATTTGAAACTAGTTTTTTGTTGTTTTTTTTTAACTTATTTCAGTTTTAGAAGTGCTTATCAATCATTAACTGAAGAATTAAGATTCATCACAAAATTCAAATAGGAAAACTGTGAAGTTTCCAAGGTTCTTTCTTGCAATAGATATTTTTCAGTGAATTTGAAGTCTAAATTTATCTCACATTTTTTTTATTTAATAGAACACATAAAATCAATTATTTTGCATCAATTAGCATTACAAATAAAAAGTTTAAGAGGTACTTAACTAATATTTCGGGAAGAAAGACTCTCTTTTCTGTTTTCGGAGAAAAATTAAATTTTAAAAGTATGTCGAATATTTCATATACTCATAGAGGTTGAATGCTGATTTAAACATTATAAACTGGAGAATTCTTTATTACATTCATTACACTTATTTGCCTTTGTAAAAATATATATATGGCAATAAAAATTTATAAAATAAACGTGTTTCGGATCAAAATCAGTCGAACAATTCATCAGAAAATCTAAATTAGAAATTCGTGAAATTTTCACGTGTATTTTTATTATTGTTATAATGAAAAAAAAAAGAAGAAATATTAAAACTATAGGAGTAATAAATAATTTATGAATATAATGAGAAACTGGTATGATAATCAAAAATATATGCTTTGAACTCCAAGGATCATTGTAGTGATGTAACAGATGGATAAAAAAAACAAAAAACAGAGCGACTAAATTGGCGACTCACAATAGCGGCTAACAGGGTTTTTTAGATCTCTATATAACGCCAGAAGTTTTTTCTCGCCTAAGTCCATCCTTCGTCTCTATAAATCAACCATTCATCCTTGCATTGAATAATGCTACCATATATGGTCTGTTGCCCCCGCTGTTTATCTCGATGTTCTCGACAAAATCCACACACGGATATGCAATGTGATAGGTCCTAATCTGGCATCTCGTCTACAGACACTCTCACAGACGTGCTGTGGTTCCCTTGTGTATTTCCCGCAAGCATTGTCACGGCAACTGCTATAATGAGAATAATTCCACAGGTTCCTAATCTAAAATTTAAGTGTGCTACTAGATTGGCATCTCCGTCCCACACTTTCCTTGTCGAAACGTTTAAAGCACCCCTCTCTTCTACGCCTTTCATTGGAACACCCTGTTTCTTACTTGCTTCCTTAGTAGATATAACCTCCAAATATTCAAATTTAATGTGAATCGACATCTTCTAATATCATGATCTTGATCCCCGTCCTTCTCTGAGTCCTTTCCCCAAACACCTTTATTGCTCCTGCTCTCGCTTTCTGTAACCACTTGCATGCTAGTGGAACCTCCTTTGCATGGAGTGATATGCTTTAAAAAATCACCTTAATACAACCTAAATAAGTTCTAAATCAAGCTTAGTCGATTTAGTAGTTAGCAAAATACTGAATCTAATTTGAATTCAGTTCAAAAATTATGAAATATAATTTTGACAAAAATGTAATCACATGTCTTTCCAGAAAGAGATTCAACGAGTATTTTTCCTTTGCTTTATCAAATTCTGTACGAGCGTAACCTATGCTGCTAGTGTGATCTGAAATGATTATATCGAGTCAGTTGCTAAAATATGCTGCTATTAAAGTTGGTTCAGTGTAACTTTCTAGACAATTTTGTTCACCCAAACCTATCTTACACCTTTATAAGTCAACAATTCGTTCATGCATAAAATATTTCTACCACATCGGGTCTGTTGCTTCTCCAATGTAACTAGAAATTCATATCAAAATCTAAAGAGTATTCTGCGCTGTTATCTGTCATGGACTGTCATTTTAGGTTCAATCAATTTCCTATCACCCCATCTAATTTCACCGTCCTTTTCTACAAAAATTCTCATTGCAATAGTGATGAGGTTTCTTCTTTCGTATCTAAATTCATGAATTTAATTCTCGATTTTCACCTAAATCATTTTTAAAATTGCAAAGCGCAACCGTTAGTTCTATTCTAATAGTTTTTTCCCTTGCCTTTCTTCCATGTAGAAATGCATTTCAGCTTCTTGCTTTCCTGTCACTTATAATCTACGAATATTTAACTATATCCTTATCTTCTGTCTTATTGAACACTTCGTCTTGGGGTTAACGATAAATTACACACGGCAGCAAGAATTTTAATCGGATGATTGAGGAGCGTAGAACCACAGATTAATTGATGTTGTTCACACTGACCAGGAGTGGTAGCACCTATTAGGGTCCTAGCTATGGGCAAATATTGAACCCCAACAAATAAAAAGCATAACACTAGGAAAATATAAAAATAATTTTTATAGTAAAAATTCCAGTAATACATACTTATAAAAAAAAATGCATGTTTCTAATAAGATCAGTGACAATACATTTTATAATAGAGTTACCAACAATACAATTTTATAATAAATTTTAATATATTGCATAGAATTTAAAAAAATGAAAAGAAAATGACATTCATCTCATTTCTTGTAAGGAGAAAAAAGTTTTATATAAGATTATTTGGTGAAAAAATATAGCTGAGAAATTATAATTGAATGAGAAAATAATGTCAGATTTTGAATGAATTATTCATCTTTGCATTCATATATTTAGTCTTCGGCATTAAATAACCCACAGATGTGTTGACATGTCGGTAAACAAAAACAAGCAAACCACAATCCTTTAACCGTGTTCTCTCCAGAAACATTCACACTCAGTAACCCTTACATCTTAGTGGATTTATCGCCTTAAAAACTGTTCTAAGAACAGAAAAGACATCATAGTGTAGGCATTATTGTAATTGTTTTTTTTTTTTTTATTACTCAGAGATGAGGTATTATGGCAACTATTTTATATATATATATATATATATATATATATATATATATATATATATATATATATATATATTATATGTATTATGGATGCTTATATTTACATTGTTCGGATTGTTATTTTCATCTTCATTGCCATATTCAAAACGTTTCGGCCGTTGTACGCTCCGGCATTCGTCAGGTGATTGTAATTTGTCTTCAGTTTCTGTCTGATGAGGTATAATGATTACTTACATTATTTACATTATTCGGACAGTTATCGTCATCTTCATATTCACAACGTTTCGGCCTTTGTACGTTCCGGCTTCCGTCAGTTGATTTATTTCGTCTACTTGTGTAGAGTGTTCCAGTTCCACGTGTCATGCCTCTTCCGGATGTCTCAGTTATTTACATTTAACTCAACTCTCAAAGTTTGCGGCCGGATATTGAACTTACAACTCTTTGGGTCTAGTCACTGGATCTAACCAATGTCTTTATCCACTGGGTCATTTGTGAATATAACAATGAAGATGAGGATAACAATCCAAATAATATAAATAATGTATTTTTTTCTATTTTTTATTTTATGTCGCCTTTCCTTTCACCCCTGAACACTTTATGACATTTTTTCCTTTGCTTCAAATTCATTATTTTCTTTAGTCACAGAATGACATTTTAACCGTGTTTTGGGTAAGAAATAAAAGTTTTCAAGGCAAAATGCTTCTAATGTTGAAAACTTCCGGGTAGCAGTTAACCTGTTTTGAGCCCAAACTGCCCCCTTCTGCTAATATTAGCCGTTTGGCCATAAGTAAAAAAAAAAAAATCGGTATTAAATGACGGAACATTGTGTGTTGAATTGTGTAAACTATTTCTCTTCAATATTTTAAGAAAATAAGTTTCTAAAGGAAGTTCCTGTTAATTTCCTTTCCCATTTTTATGGGAATTTTCTTCCTTGGCTTTTATTTAGGGTACATTAGAACGTCAATATGTTGATTATATCATTCTTCTCTGAATGAGTCACATGTGCGACCCATTTTAGTTTTTGCTGCTACTGAAAATCCTCAAATGATATGATTTCTGTTATCTGGTACAGTTATTTGATTGTTATTATGTAACACAATCGCATGATGTTCACTGGTATATTTAGGTATATAAGAATCACTGTAATACCTATGTTACCAAATTCGGAAAAAAACCTCTCTGTAGTAATAATACAAGGTCAAACGGATTGCCTTCATATTTCTTTTTAATTATTTAACACCAAGCCAGGCAATAAAGCTATTAATATGCAAGGGATTACTGAGTGTAAAACAATATGAGAAAAAGAAAAAAATATATAGTTGGGAGTGAACAATAAAAGGGCAATTATTAAGAAGACCGAAAATTATGATTGACATTGCAGTTACATTTTTGAAGATAAAAGTTGAGTTCGACAAGTGAGAAACGCGAGAGTAAAATCTGTTAACATAGAAGTTGTTGTGGCCTGTTCAGAGGCTAGAAAGCAAAACACGGAAGACGAAGTTAGATTGCAACTGTATTGAAAATATAGATATATACATAGCAAGAGTGTTAGCAATAAGCGTTTAGAAGTGTACGCCCGAACGGTAGGTTAACACTGCGTCTCCGCTACCCTACGACTCTACCCTAGAACGTCTCGCAGCTAGTATTTATAAGAGGAGGAAGATTTCATTCTACTGTAGGAGGGTTTACCACAACAGAACGTACGGTTATATCTAGCTAATTCAACTATAAATTGGTGAGACTAACCTACTAATCTAATCCGTAAGTGTCATGCTAACAATTTATATCGCGTTTCCTTTTTATGGAACTCTCTTCCGGCTTCTTGCTTCCAAACAACTTTGATATTCAAAAAATCAAATGCAATGTCAATCGTTATTTTCTGTCCTTTTAATTTTTATTGTCCCCTCTGCTTTTTTTATTTTTTTCTCATATTCTCTTACAATCAGTACTCTCTTGCGTTTGAGTGGATTTTTTGCCTTATCGGGGGTGAAATGATTAAAATAAATAATACTGCTGCTTAAATTTTTAAGTTCGATGTACCTAACAGAAAAGCTCATCAAAAAAAAAAAAATGGTGTGTAAGTGAATGAAGCAAGGATGTCAGGTCAGAAATTTTATAAATATAAAATATTGTATGGATGTAGAGGGCAACTATGTTCCTTTGTTGACGATGAATTCATGACGATCACGTGGCAGTCGATGAAGGATGTCATCTTGTGGGCTGACAAACCCCAGTTGCTATATAGATCTCAGAGAAGATAGACGCCCTCAGCGGTAGGGAGATCATAGGCAACCGCATCGTCACACTAAAAATAAATAAGTCGTTTTCCCTTCTGTAAATTGTACAAGTAAGACCTTTTCTATTTCTACTGTTCACACTACTTGTTTTATCTATATGCGTTATAGCTTCACAGTATGGGACAAATAGTGGCCCGTATATATATGATATATATCATATATATATGATATTTTATATGAGCACTAGACACAAATCTTTGTGAACAATGGCTGTCATTCCTTTCTTTCAGCCATCCTAGTCCGTCGTTCAATTAAATTAAGGTATTAATGTATCACGGATATATTGATGCCCATAATGGGGACCACCTGCAAACTGGAAAGATTATCTTTCCTGGGAACCCAATTAATATAATTGCATTGCGATTATAATCCGTATTTGTAATCAATTCCATAGCCTTGCATAAAGCTTTGAAATACCTGGTAAGTTTTGTTACTATCTAAATTGTATAGACAAGTTGAAGTTTAAAGCTAAAAGCTTCATAATAGAACATTACTGAACTGGTTTTTATTTAGATCTTCCCAACAAATGCCGATTTCATCTGATGGTCACGGAACCACTGCATTCGGCGATCATTTACTATTTCCAAAATGTTAGTTCTCTTCGTAGCGTTGTTCTGCAAGGTATTTCAGAAAACACTGAAAACATTGCAATCTTACCTGCACTTGAATGTCAAAAGATTGGTTAAATTTTGCATAAGACAATCTGTCGTTGTTTAAGGAGAATCCAAATATCTATTTGGTTTTTAGATTGATGTATTTGTCCACAAAATATTGATGCCATTCCCTCACTTCTCGCGGTGATACAAGTATCTGGCTTGTTATCCTTAGGACCAACTGCTTAGGAGGACTCGTTGTGCGATGAATTACTTAAATCTACGATAAAGCGTGTATGTTCCATACAGGCAGTTATTTGCACTTTCACTACTTATAAAACCATATTCAAGTTTCAGTGATTTAAGGATTCGCTTTAAGTGACTATCAGCTTTCTGCCAGCTGCTATTGAATCTACGGTGGAACCCCACTGATCATTTTATTTGCTTGGCCGTTGTGATCACTCAATATTGCTATCATTCCCTCACTTTTCACGGTCCTACTAGCTTTTAGCTAATTATCTTACGGACCAATTCCTACAGAGGATGTTCGTGCGATGAATTACCTAAAGCTACTCGAGCAGGATTACGCATGTGTCACGTACCGCGTGTAGGCGGTCATTTGCAATGTGAATAATGCGTAATTCCAATCCTCATAAATCCTTCGATATTTATTTTTCCGTGTATTTAAAGATTCGCTTGAAACGGTTGTCAAGCTGGTGCCAGTAGGCATTGAAAAAGGCTTGCAATTCGCTACAAGCTACAGTGGAACTTGCGGTCCACGATTAGACTATTTTATTTGACTGAACGTTTTGAAGTCTTTGTATTTGTGTCAGAGAATTCTAGAGAACGGTGCCTTACAGTAGTCTTTTGGTAAAATCAGAGTCTCCGGAAAAAGCAGATATATACAGAATAATTCTGAAGATTTCGGAATCCTTTGTGATTCTTGAGAATTCTTCAGATATTGTCTTAGAATTACCATTATCATTTCTTATCCATGTATCTTTTCGAAGAAGAGAACATTTTATCCAGTGAACGAAAGAGAGACCTGTCACGCGATTGTAGAACAATAGTGAGAGTAGAATAATACATTTGCAAAAAATCAAGCATCTCAGTGTCAACATGAGACAGCTGATTGTCAAGTAGGACAGAAGAGACTTTTTTTTTCTATTCCTGCAACGCAGAGTGTTTACGAGGTGCATAATGAATACTAGATATAATTCTGTCGTCTAATATACAAACCAGTGAGCTCCATCAATGCAGCCATCTTGTTAATTACATTTAAGCTGATCGTTGAAAAACATTCTTGGGGAAATAGCAATAATAGCAAGATAGCACTAAATTAGAGAGATTAGCACATTTAAAGGCATGCTCAACGCAAACGAACAATTCAGCTTTTAGATCCTTTATATGTTATATGTTATTTAAGCATTAACCCAGCAGCCGACAGGTCAAAATAAGTAGACAAATCAGAGGAAGTATATATAACAACTATTACTAGCAACATATAACAGAGAAAAGAGCATATTTTATACAAAAAAAGTTAACTTCTTCCAATATAATCAAAATCTAATGTAATCTCCTTTTCAAATAAGTAGCTTCATTTCGTTGCTAAATGCTTCGAGGCCTGTGAACAGTTGGTGCACCAGTTTCAGTGCCCTTTCATTAAATATCTGCTTGAAACTTTTAGAGGTCAATTGATTGTTTACGTTGTCTTTCTAATTTAGCGTTATCGTGCAATTATTTTTATTTTCTCAAAATGTTCTTCGGCAACCATCTTAAATGTAATTAACAAGTTGGCTGCATTGATGAAGCTCACTTGTTTTACCAAATTTACAGCTGGCCAACGTTTGGTAGACAGAAACATCCAAAATCAGACTCATATAGACAAAATCACAGTTCAGGAAAAGTGAAAACCTATCAGCTCTTCTACATCCCCTTTCTTTTGTCGATTCAAAGCCCTTTGGAACATTGATGCAAATGTATCCTTATAATGGGAGAACTAGAATGGTTTATTCCCTTTTTATATATATCCCCCATTATGGGAATTATCTATCGTATAGTAACACCGTTTTTCACTGACACAACGGAATAAAATCATGAATAAAATTATATACACATACCTACACGGGTTTTACATGAATGAACTACATTACATGTACGCATCAAGAAGCCTTCCGAAAATGACGAAAAGGTTATGGTCTTGTAATAATTCCCAACAGGAATTTGAAAAGCCGGAGGATTCTTCTTTTTTGAAAATCCATATTTAAGAGTTCCAACAGAAATTCGAGCGGGTTTGTTTATTTTCTATGCTACTGGCGAGGACATTTTCCTTAAACAGGAAACGGCGAGTCATGGATTTTTCACATGGGGACTGCAAGCCAGAGATAGTTTGTATATCAGGTGAAGATACATTTCCAAATAGTAAGCTACCCTTCGTGTTACGGGAAGAGATTCTGGAAGCTGACTGACCAATACGCTCAGTCTATGATGTGACCAATATCCAAAGGGAAGGAATCACTTTCTGTATCACTACACATATATATTTTTCGGATAAAAAAAAAATTATTTCTGATCCTGCTTAGCTATGCTTCACTCACTGTTCCTCTTTTTGATTCATTGAAAATCTGACAAAAAAACAAAAACCAAACACTCATTACTTTAGTTGTTTAATGATACTCGCTAGATCCAAAATTGGTGCCAAACAAAATGTATACACGTGAATGTAGGTTTTCATTGTTAATAAAAATGAAAGGAAGTGGAATAAATTTTAAAAAGGCAATATTACCGTCTGATTTTGATGAGTATTAACTGATTAGTAAAGGAAATAAAATATACTAGTATGCTTACAAATATAGCAGAAAGAAAGTAGACATTTTAATTTATCACTTAAGAATTATGTCAGTGAAACACCTGGATGTGTGTGTGTGTGTGTGTGTGTGTGTGTGTGTGTGTGTGTGTGTGTGTGTGTGTGTGTGTTTGTGTGTGAAAGAGATAAGACATAGGAAAAGATATCATCCTGCTGGAAACAGGCCTCGCTTTGATGTGGTCACTACAGTAACCTGAATTGAAAGAACGAAAAAGAAACTGGGAATATATCATGTTTCATTTGCTTAACAGCACCATCTACCAGCATCATGTCAAAACAGATTACGCTAAGTGTGTCATGATGACTTTTGCACCGGGTATCTTAGATTATCCATCATTCCTCTCAGACGTTAAAGGGGCTAAACCTACAAGGCAGCAGATGATTTGAATTTGGAGTTTTCCTTCTCCAACAATGGCGATGGAATATGGACGCTGCCCACACTACATGGTCTCCGTCACGACCGTACCCACAAAATCCAAAGGAATACACAGAGTATTACATTTGGAAACGGCTTGGCTGCAGGAATTGACAGCCAACGGACTTCGTGGCTCCACACCGGGTTTTCTGTTTGGACTTACATCCATATTTATTTCTTCAACCTCCAATGTTTTTTGGGGTTTTTTTTTTCTGTAGAACATTTATGAATTTCTTTGCTTCATGTGCTTTTGATCTAAGACTTCCGTGTTCATTATTTATTTCCTGTGGCTCGTTGGAGTACCATGTATATTGCAGGGGCAGTAAAAGTTGCGTTTCTTGGGTAATATAGACTGACCAAGCCCAACACACTCTCCAGGTCGATTTTTTCTCTCCTAGATCTGTTGTCATCAAGTCTGTTCTGCTATGAAGAAAATTTATACCTTTTCCCAAGGGTATTAACACGCCAGTGAATATAATGGATCCTACTGGAATTCGAACTCGGCTCTCTGAATCCTCAAACCGAACCGCGATCCATTACTGCACCGTAACTCCTTCCCCAGTGCTCTTAGTCTATCTTTATATATATATGAAAGGCAAACACTTCAAGGAGTGCATATTCCTGGTGATATATTTTTTCTGCTACCCTTATTATATATCACCAGGAATATGCAATCCATGAAGTGTTTGGATTTTTATAGGTTGAAACCATGTTTGAAAGAGATCTTAACTTATGTAGCGCAAAGTGCCAATTTTAGGCAACTTGCTTATTTCTGTTTCACTTTAAACAGGGCAGGGGACATACATTTTTGAATAGACATTACTGATTTTGGGTTTTTTTTAAACATAAGTTGATGTCTACCTTCCTGTGTAAACAAAGTTGTATTCACTAAAATATAATGTTTAATGTAATGAGAAATGACCTCCTTATTATAAATAAAAACCTTTAATTCCATATAAATTAATAGTTGCTGGCAAAAAACAATTCTAAAACCTAGAATAAGGAACGCTATGCCTTATCTGTGTATTAACTGGGTTACAATGGCTTGTAATCTAGCCGATTTCATTTAATTTCCCTATACATTTTTTATTAATTTTAATATTAAGTGTTCCACATTATGATAATAGAAGATCTGCTAAGAAAGATAAAATGCATGAACTTGAATGCAAATGATCTTGCTATGAAAGCACTTTCTGTACAACACAGAATCAATTTGTACATTGATACTACTTTGCCTTTCGTCTATCTCATATATAGATATGTATATATCATATTTTTTCTATTATTATTCATAAGTAAATCCCTATTCACAAGTCTAGAACTTTTCATTTTTAATTTTTCGTGCATACACTAAATTTCCTCATAATACGAGGTTGCTTTTAATGTTTTCCCTTGAGCTAAGAATAAATAATGAATAACCATTTTGAAATACCTCCATACATTAGCCATTAACTTTTAGGATAGATTGAAGTTTGTCGTTATTATTTTTTGGATTAATTTGCATCTAACCACTGGCCTCTTATCTTACTGTTGTCAAAGAGTATCCATTTTCCATCGTATATAATGATTCGATGAAAAATGGTTCTTTTTCCCCCAGTTTGTACTCATACAGTAAGATTACCCGAAATTGTTTCCTTGTAATTATATATCATCTCAGATATATAGACGGATCCTGAAGAAGGACGGAGCGTAAAACGGCCGAAACGTCGTGAATATAACAATAAAGATGAGGACAAATGCCCGAACTATGTAAATAATGTAAATAGTTACAGTACCTCATCTCAAATATATAGAGAAGATCTTCAAGAAGGCTGGAGTGTACAACGGCGGAAATGTCTCTACTATAACAGTAAAAATGAGGACAACAGTACGAACAATGAAAATACAGTAAATGACAACCAAAAACCTTTTACAGATACATATGTATTGGTAAGCAATCAAGACATGTGGAGAATACTAGTCAGTTTTCCAACTGTACAGCGACGGTACAGCCACTCTGGTTTATTCTGATGATGATATTTCTTATGATGATGTTCCTATAAAATTCATATTATTTTTTGACGGTTGTGAATTGGTACAATCTGTTAGGTAGTTAGATAAAACATAACAATTCACACTAATTTCAATCCAGCAAGCATTTGAAACACAGTTTTGTTTAAATTATATCCTCAAGAGAAAAATCTTAGAAGAGAAACTTCAAATGTCGTGTACGTGGTATGTTTATTGTAACTTTGATAAACAAAATCTGCTCTATAAGCAACCGCAAATTAATGCATCTACTAAGCTATCTTTTCTCAAAGCGGAAATGTTATTTACCAGAATGGAAAAGGAAGTAATTTTCATACAAATACATCCATGCTTATAGCATATTTAAACTCAAGAGCAAATGACGTAAACGTCTTTACCCAAAATAACTTTTACTGTCAAGCCATCAAGTAGAGGAAATAAAAATTAACACTTTGATTCTACCTGCCATATTTAGCGTCTCCTGGATTACTGCAAATAGTTTTCGACTACGCAAAAATCGTTGGTCATGTGGAAAAATTTACTTAGTCAACATTATTGTTTTCTGTAAATGCAGATTTTTTTGTTTAATTTTCGGATAATTTTTCTGTCGTATTTCAGTTTCCACTTTCACATTTAACCGCGTCCATTCTAAGAAACAACGATTCATAAGATTTGCTAAATTAGTTAGAGAGCAGTAATCTTAGTGATTTGAATATGTCAACGATTATGTTTCCGGACGAGATCTGTTCAAATTGTTGATAACAACGGTGAAATATAAAAATGATACAGTCATTATTGCTTCGATATAAAGCAAAGGTGCACTCTTGGTATCGGAAGAACACAGGGGTTCCTAATCAGGTATATGCAATATGGATTGCTTCCCGAGAATATGGATGTATACTGAAATCAGTAGCCAATCATTATATAGACAGGGTGTGTCAAAAATACTTTTACAAGCTTTGCGGGCGGGTTCCCCACATGAAAACGAGGACAAAGTATTTTCGTACATATTTTTATATGAACTTGTTTTAGGACGAGGAAAACGCCGCCAGTGTTAGTAAAATACTTTCGATACATCCTCTCAATTATATATATATATATATATATATATATATATATATATATATATATATATATATATCTTTTTTTTCATATGGACAAAGACAATTTACTCACTACAAAGTTGCAACATCATTTCAGTGCATTTAAAATTGCATTTTGACAGGACAGGTGAGAACCAAAATGGTTATGAACAATTCCGTGTGTAAGCAAGACGCATTTGAAACATCACTTCCTTTTTTACATTTTTTTTAGAAAAAACAAAACCATTAAGGCAAAAAGTTGACGGAGTGAACCATTCCAATAGGGGTTGTTGATAGCAGTTTGATGAAGGATGGTTCAGGTGGTAATGTAATGGCTAGTGTAATTTTAAATGCACTGAAACGAAGTTGCAGGTTTGTAGTGAGTAAATTGTTTTTGTCTATATAAAAAAATATAAGAAACAATTATTGCTCTACTTTCGGAACTAGGCCCTCTTTTGAATTAATGCTGTGAACGTTAGAATTCATATATTATTTTCGTTCTCATTACATTTGTATATATATATATATATATATATATATATATATATATATATATATATATATATATATATATATACCCTCCCGTCTGTTTCGACCTATGAGGATCTGACAACTAAAAGATTCATTCAATTATGGATTTTATGCGATAAACTTAAGTAGTATTACATGCCCGCAAGTGATTTGCAAAGGAAGCCGCATATAGAGCAAGAGTGCGTATTGTGGGATGAGGTCAATGTTAGAGTGATTGACCTTTGAGATCTTGCTCTCGTTTCTTGAAGATGATTCAGACTAGCAGATTGAAAACCGCTGAGTCCACTAAAACTCTACCAGCTCCACGGCTAAGCCCTCGTGGGTATTATGAGGTATATTGACAGCAGACAAGTTGATCTCCAGCTTGTTTTTGTATCTAAGCCATGGGCGACCTACATTTATGTAGCATTGATCTACTTGGCTGTACATTAGAATCTTGGGTATCATGTCACTAGTCATTCTCAAGGTATGACAAGTCCACCGCAACTGAGACGGCATGAGGAAAATCTCGATTATTCCAATATCACACCTGGTAAACTGGTGCACACACACACTCATACATACATATATATATATATATATATATATATATATATATATATATATATATATAGATAAAAGATGGTTTAATGCATGATATATTTATTTAATCTATGATATATTTATTAGTCAAAATGCTCAATAGCAGAGATGGAGCGTATGTAAAGATAAAGTTGCCATTGAATCAACACCCAGAAGTCGCAGTCTGTTTCATACTGAATGAAATCGTCATGCCATATATATATATATATATATATATATATATATATATATATATATATATATATATATATATATATATATAATTTAATATTAAACTTAACATATATCTGTAGAAGGAAGATCTGAATAAAGACCAAAAGACAAAATTATCATCGCCGAAACGCGTCGGATAGATAACTGTTGGGGCGCACCCACCTTCTAACTAGTAATGGACTGGTCCCTCTTATATAAGTCAGCTCTGGAGAGAGTGAGGGGAGCGTCAGAGAGAGAGAGTCAGCGTTAGCAGTCCAGATAAGCTTACCCGGTACATACCGTTGGACTATAGACTTTGGATATTGTTTCGTACTAACCAACCTTCGTTCTACTAATCACTCTATTGTTAATTGCTTTTATGAATATACCAGTATTTTCCTCTACAACTGTGTTTGTCTTAATTCATATACCGACACGCGAGAAACTCACAACATCTCAACAATAACTTTTCGTATTATCTTCATTTATATTGATCATTTACAGATATAATTTTAGTTATTTAGCATCTCAGCCGGCATTCACTTTCACAACGCCGAAAGGTAACATATCTGTGTATAATCTATTAATACTTTCAGAGTACTAAATAATTATACTCAGTAGATAGCCATTATACATTTAATATATATATAAATGTCTCTCTCTCTCTCCATATATATATATATATATATATATATATATATATATATATATATATATATATATTTTAGATGTTTAGATGTAACTAAAATTATTCCTCATCTCAGGAATATAGACAGATACAACTGTGCCGGTGTATTAATATTAGTATTATACTAAATAATAGTATAAAAAATAAATCAAATTAATTAGTTAAGAAATCTATTAATTCCATATCAGCTGTAGACTAGATCAGGACTACGGTTGGTATTTTGACAACCACAGATATAAGAGTTATGTAAGAGATTTTTAAAAATTCATATCTTCCAAATGTGTAGATTTTCGCCTAAAATATGCCCTTATAGACCAGTACATAGCTACAACTCTGGTGAACTTCTGCGGAACGAAGTCAGAATGCCATCGGGACTGGAAATAGCTGGCGACCTTACATGGTGAACTGTGGTAGATCGGATTGAGACTGTTGAAAACTATAACTTTTAACGATTCGTCAATAAATATTTAGAAACGTGGCATGAATATCATTAAGCGAAAATTATGCAATACAAATCTTGTTCTTCTGTCTCTCTCCCTGATTTTATCTATTTACCTACATATATGGGCAGTGGTTTGTAAGTCGTAAAACGTCATCACAACTGCACATGCACTTCTCTCTCTCTCTCTCTCTGGCACCAAGAAGCACACGCACATGCGCGCACAAACTCTCTCTCTCTCTCTCTCACACACACACACACACACACACACACACACACACACACATATATATATATATATATATATATATATATATATATATATATATATATATAAATAAAAAGTTTCAAACACTAATATTCCATGGTTAAGTTTTAAAGAGAGGAATTAAATAACGGATTAAATGAGTGAGCTACAGATAAATATGTACTATTTTCAGCTGCATAAATCAATCTGTGTATGTGGGTACACGCCTATGTGTATGTATATACATGTATATGTTATTGTGTGTATTCGCATATGTTTTTGAACATAGAAATATAGGTCCTTGCTGGATGAGATAATCGTTATATTTATCTTCATATATTTATATTTGATTTGTAACCTGTAGTCGATATTAAATTTGTCAAATTTTCTCAATTACAAAGCGGCCCTTTAAGTAAACGCAATTTTACTTTCCTTCGTCCCATCTCTCTCCCCCTCCTCTTTTTTCCCTCCCTCTTATTCTTGCATTAAATTGTCTATGGTATGTGTATGTCATCACGAAATGTATCTTTATGCATTAGACATCCGTCAACATTCATTGTTTTCTCTTATTTTAACCCCTTCCTCCCATATCTCCTAAAATTCTCTCTGTTAAGGTTTAATCTCCCTCCTTCTCATACTTACACTCTCTCTAAATTCTATTTTTATTTCCGGAGTGGGTTTTTTATGTTTTCTCTTTTGAATTTGTAGGTCTGATGAATTGGATCGTATTTACGATTCCAATGGAATAAATTATGACCATGGAATATTAGTGTTTAAAAGCTTTTTTATATATATATATATATATATATATATATATATATATATATATATATATATATATAACTATGTTCCAATCCCTTGGACCGATTTTAAATGTGAATTAAGTGTTTGGCATTTTCAAATCACTGGAGCCATACTTATACTCAGAATCAGACAAAGACAACAGACGTTTATTGAACACACATTGAAGAAGGAAAGTTTCGAAAAGTAAATTATCACAGGGAATACAGAGTCCAGGAGAGAAATAGAAAACCATCAGAAACCTAACAGGCTTATCTGAATGGATGAATGAGCGATGGGTATGATTCTTATGAAAGTGTCCATTTGAAAACCTTTTTAAGAAATTGACTCGAGTTTTCAGATTGATGTTTTAAGTTTCGTAGCAATAAGCGGTATTGAGCGAAACTAAATCTGGCTCAACCATTTCTATGTTCAATTTCTTTTTTTTCTCCATTACTGTTGTGTATGATACACCTAATTTACATAAGCGGACTACCGACCATATAAATATGGGTTGGTACCGGAAGACGGGGAAGATAGTAGAGATTAAGAGATTGAATCCAGAGACTCTGCCCGACTGCGATTTAGTCAACCCATTATGCAGGAACAGTCTTCCCAAGAATATACCAAACTAACTGTAAATATTGTGTACCTATTCTTTGTTTCAATACATTTTGTTAACGTACATTTTGTGTTGTATTATTCCATGCTTATTTAAGCTTCAACAATTACTTAATTCGATATCGTTGGGATCCGTACACCGTGATCTCGAAAGTTTAGAATTTTTCTAATTTCACATCCTGTAACGTTACTGGATATTGTGGAAATAAGTAATTGTTTAATATATTCAATTAGTTTTCGCTTGCAATATTAGCAGCAATGAAGAAAAGGTCCAAAAAATCAATGTTGAAGAGAAAAAAGACTGGATATTTACATTCAGGTTTCAGTACCATTTATCATTTAAAGAAATGGATTTCCCTAATTGGTTTATTTGGTAATAAAAGATTTATCTTTTTTTTTTTTGTTTTTTGTAATCTCATTTGCATTTTTCTCTATTTTTGATTTAAAATGTGGTAGTTACTATAATTACACTCGGCGTATATGAATATATGCATCGCATCACAGAATCATACATACAGATAGAGAGTGTGTGAGAGAGAGAGAGATAGATAGAAATAGACAAAGTGAGAGACAAAGTGAGAAAAGGAGAAAAAGAGAGAGAAAGCAAGAGAGACAAGTATAAAGACGAGGTCGTTTCATTCATACATTTACATACACGGGTATGAATATAATTTTCGGATTGTTTGTGTATAGATCCCATATTCGATTGTCAAAACACACACACACACACACATATGTGTGTGTGTGTGTGTGTGTGTGTTTGTGTGTGTGTGTATGTGCAATATGTCAAACTACATTCCTTCTCTGAGTACACACGGATGTTATGTTTGCTTGTCAAACCTTGCCAATATATATATATATATATATATATATATATATATATATATATATATATATATATATATATATATATATAACAAAAATGTTATAAAATAACTACAAAAATACCAATTTGTTTCAACTTGAAACTAAATCACTATTTTTGTAGTGATTTTATAAAATTTTTATGTAATAATTTTCGAATAAATGTTAATATTTGCTCTACTCTGTATTGAGCACTCTTTTAAGAATAGTATTTTTTTTGACAATTGAATTTATTCCTATAACCAACAAGCCTATACTTATATATATATATATATATATATATATATATATATATATATATATATATATATATATATTACAAAACACACACACATATATATATATATATATATATATATATAAAAAACAAATACACACATATATATATATATATATATATATATGTATGTTTGTGTATGTATATTTTTGTTATATATATATATATATATGTATATATATATATATATATATATATATATATATATATATATATATAAAGGTCAGCTCTAAAGTTTTTTTTTTTTTTTTTGATATATATATATATATAATATCACACATAAAGTGTTGGTTTTAATAAAATAGTGCTGAGCACCTTAAGATTGCTTAGTGCATGTAACTCTGCTATCGTTGCGGGATAATATGTACATTTTTAATGTTTGTCACTTTGTGCTAGCATAGATATCGTTCACTAACAAGACTTGTGTATTGCTCGGTGAGATACTGCTCCTCCAGACGGGTAACGTTAGCCAGTCTCCTTCCTGACATATCAACTAGGGTGAGTTTCGAAGCCGGGTCTCCTGAACAGTAATCGAACGTCCTAAACACACGGCCACGCGCCACTCACCTCCCACACATATATATATATATATAGTATTTTAGTATTTTTTTAATCTCTTTTTACAGGTGGATGCAGTTAATATATTTGTGTTTTCTACTAGTATGTTTCTAATGGCGTCTGGTAAATTTGTGTGTTTAAATAGATTCTAATGGAGCTGTGGTCAGCTAGATGTAATGTAAGGCGTCTGAATAAGCATGTGGTTGTGTAACCAATGTAAACACACGCGCAAACTTACCAGACTCTATTAGAAACATACTAGTAGAAAACATATTAACTGTAAAAAAAGATTAAAAATAATGGAAACTTTAATAATAAAAAAGAAAAGGCCAAATCTTAACAATATTAACTATAAAGAAAGCCAAATTATGCTAACCGTATTCGGAAATTTAAACGTCCCTACTAGACACTAAGACATACACATAATGCACACACTCAATTAAGATGAAAAATCGAATCATCATTGATAATGGCTAAAGGTATAGCCGGAAGCGCTCGGAAATATAAAACATTTGGACAGTTTTTACATAATCTTTGTCCAGAAAAGAAAGCTCTTGTTAGAATACAAAAAAAAATAAATAAACAGCTCAACCTTGTCTGTCGTTTTTGATGAAACATGCATAAAGGAAGGATCGCTGCCTAAATATACAACACTATATATATATATATATATATATATACATATATATATATATATATATATATATATATATATATATATATATATATATATATATATCAAGCTGTAGAAGAACCAAGAGTAAGATTACAGCTTTCAGAAAATTAACAGTGCTAAATACAAAACTAGAGCCGTAAATATTTATTTATCGAATGCGGTGTTACCTTAGAATATGCACATATCCATTACAAAATTGTAGATTTTTGTTTCAATGTCAAAAAAGGTAATTTTTAAAAAATGTCTCATCAGGTGGAGAATCACAGTAACACTGCATAAGATAAATTATATATATATATATATATATATATATATATATATATATATGTATGTATGTATATTTGCGTGTGTATGTGTGTGTAGCAATACTTATTTATTTTTTCGCAACATGAAAGTTGCACATTCTCCCTTTCTCTCTCCTTAAATATATATATATATATATATATATATATATATATATATATATATATATATATATATATATAGATTGATAGATAGATAGATAGATCGATAGATATGATATGTGTGTATCTGTCCACGTGTACATGCACTTATATATATATATATATATGTGTGTGTTTGTGCGTGTCGTGCTTGTGTGTGTGTTTGTGTTGTGCGTGTGCCTGTGTCTGTGTGTGTCTTCGTGTGTTTGTGACGGTCTGCTTAATTATATTATTGTATAAACATAATTTGAGTCATCGTTTTTGTTGCGAAGACAAGATTCCACATGAAGATAAGTAAAAAGCAAACAAACAAGATATTAGCAAAAAACCAATAAAGCAAAAAGCGGCAAAGTATTCTTTGCTACATTAATAATGGTAATGCAGCTTGGGTCGGTTGTGGCGCAAGGTCTGAGTCACAAAATGGACGCTGGCCAATCAGATAGACGCAGTCATAAATTTGACCGCGCCGGGCGCCTGTCATAACTATTTGTTATTATTAAAAGTATGGCGACATGGCAAAACCACTTGTAGAAGAGAACGGCGATGGTGTGGGTGAAAGACGGGTGTTTGAGTGAAGGGTGAGTGGCTTAGAAATGTACGTGTGTATACGCAATTAGAAAACACGAATATCTCTTTATCATTCTGACTCATTCGATTCTCAACTGGTTCGTCCCCGTATACAGTCAAATGGAAATGAAGTACGGGGCGAAAGGTTTATGCCCGGTTGTGTATTGATCGAACAACACTTGAAGATGGCCTCATCTCAGGAGCGTCAGTCGAAGCGTGTACGATGTCAGAGGAGATTATTTATATGATAATATTGGCCATTTCTCTATGAGTAATTTATGATTGCTTGAAGAGTATAATTTAAATCTTGACACAGAGACACATACATAAAGATGGATGTGTACGTGACGTAATGGTTATTAACGTAAAAGCGGAATCAAAAAGCAATGTTCAAATTACGAGCCAGAAATCCTTTGGAAAAAATCTGAATACCTTTCATCTCCGTTCGTCCAATGATCTTACGGTCATATCACGTTGAAACATGGGTTCTCTCGTGATCACTGAAGTTAAGTAACGTGAAGCTTGGTCACTATATAGATAGGTGTCCATTGGGAATACCACATGCTTTGTGCTTGGATTTCAGGGTAGTGTAATAGACATCGGCTCTGAAATTTGAGCCGTGGTCCAATTCCAATCGGGTTCGTTATATTCACTTACACGCAAATAACCTTGATTAAGGTATGAATCAACTTCATATCCAATTAGTTGTGTGGTAAATGGTAAGACATGTATCAGATAAGCAGCAAAGAAAATTCTTACAATAAAGAATGGATTCAAATACTCAGCAAATATTTGATCAGCCGTAAAAAAAGAAAGCAACTAATCCATTGGATGAGTAAATAGTACCTTGAGTCATGAGTAATTTCCATTTGGGGTTGCCTGTTTTAATAACCAATCTACCATCTTAGTAAATTCGAGTTAGAGAATTGATAAGCATCTAACTTGAACTCCAACCCCAAAATCTAAGCTCCATGCGCGAAAAATAATACTATTTCAATACGCAATGAAACACTAAATACACATATATACGTACAGCAGCTACAGCGTGTCCATAAAGTTTTAATCGAAAAGTATCTTAAGTTCATCAAGAAGAAGAATGTTGTTTTCTCTATGTGAACGCAAGGCCACATAGAGCAAGAGTAACACCTAGAAAACAAAATGAAACACAATTCACCTGTAGTAAACAATAGGTCATATGCATAAGACATGAACCAACCGAGTATCGCCTTTGGTGATCGCTACAAAGTGTTTTGATGGAGAATAGTTTCTGTGGGAGAAATAAGATCCCCAAGTATGTCGAATATGTTTTTTACATCAGAACGTGCGCGATATTACTCAGGTTCTATAGAAGAACTGCTTGATGAATGTTAAAAAATAATTTCAAATTAAATGAATATATAAAATTGGATTGGCCAACGATTTAGTTCTTTTATTAACCAAAAAAAAAAAAAATACTTATTAAATCGTACAAACATTATGGCTAAGCAAACAGAAGAAATAAAATGTAAATTTACTTACTTTATTGAAGTATGAATTTGATAACCAAAATCGGAAATTATTTATGCCTCAAACCAATGATTTAGTAAACTAAAATCTCTAGCTGAGCAAAGACAATCAATCACGAAGAAGGAAAATTCTGAATTTAATTCCATGAATAGTTTATTAACATTTTCCACGATATTCAAAGATTCAGCTGTTATGTAAATCCTACAGTAGAGAGATATTTATTAAAAAATCACCTGTAATTTTTGTTGAAATTCAATTAATGCTACTAAAATACAAACAAATAAATGTCATTAAAAAGTTCATCGAAATAAAACTTCTCTAATTTTGAGGGAATAACAGTCCGTACATTGATTAATGTTTACAACCCCGGCTGTCGACTTGTCCAATATACAAAATCATTTAAATATAAAGGTCACATGAATTTCATTTTAAACTTCATTTTCGATTTTGTCTTTCTCATTAATTTTTTTTTGATTAACTTCCAGACAATAACAAGTAAATTGTTTAATTTTCTCGGTAACACATACGTGTCCATTTCCCAATGGCATTACTTGTCAGTACCTGGTTTGTAAATTCTACACAATTAAATAAATGATTTCTGTCACACCAACATCTATCAAATGGACGCCTTAATTCCATTCTTTATTTAATTAAAATTCAGCAGCGAGTAGACGCACACTGGAACTAGGACCATAAATGTATACATACATATTTCCTACAAAACTATTCTTAATATATAAACCTTTATATATAGTTATCATATATGTATATATATATACATGCAGAAATATAGTTTTAAAGTGTGATATATTTATGGGATAAAGTGCTCAATATCAGATATATAGCGTATGTAAATATATATATAAAAAGTTAACATTGAAGTCAACACTCAGAGGCGAAAAAATATTAAATTCATGCTGGACGCAGTCGTCAGGCGGTATATATATATATATATATATATATATATATATATATATATATATATATATATATATATATATATATATATGAAAATGTGAGAAAAGAACAGATCGCGTAAAACTCCACGAAAAAGCTACAATAAAATAAAAATCATAGATCAATTCTATGATTGTATTTCTTCAGCATAAAAGAAGTAATACAATCATAGTATTGAAAACATAAAAAACCTTTAAACGATTTAAAAAATTTTTTATTATAATGTCTTATAATAAAAATAAAATATATGTGTGTTTATTAAATATATACATACATATATATATATATATATATATATATATATATATATATATATATATATATATATATATATATATATGAAAGTGAACATAGACCTACACTTACCGACAGTCTGTTTTATATTGGATGCAATCGTCACGCCACGAGTGCCTTTTTTTTGCATTCAGCATGAATTAGACTATCGCCTCTTAAGTTTTCTTCTATGTTCACTTTTTTAAATTTACACACGCTCTATCTCTGATATTGAGCACTTTATCCCATAAATATAGCACATCTTAAGACTATATTTCTTCATATATATATATATATATATATATATATATATATATATATATATATATATATATATATATATATATATATATATATATATATATATATATATATATATTAAAACAACACAGAAATAAAATACATCGTATACAGTCAAAAATGAAGACAAGCCAAACACCTAAAAACATCCCCCCTTGAAAACGGCTACAGAAATGGCCCATAGCGTATGGGACAATTAAAATTAATGTTTTGTAGCTCCGATACTCCCCAATAAAAAAAACTTAAGAATGGTAAGAATGAGGGAAAAACTAAATAAAAATAAAATAATTTTTTCCATATCTGCCATATTTAACCAAAGTTTTTTAAAAGAAAAGTTTGTTCCCCATATATATATATATATATATATATATATATATATATATATATATATATATATATATATATATATATATATATATATATAAAAAATATTTTATTTATCTTTTGACAAAAAAAAATTGAGCATATATGATAACTTCGAAGAATCTATTACGAGAAGCATTTCGCTTAAGGCACTGTTTAAACCTTGTTTGATTGGCAAAGATTCTTCGTGACCGAGTCGGCTAAGCCACGTCGGATATAATCAGAGGGACGCAGGTTCGAATCCTGCTGTAGAGTGCCTATTTTACTTTAATAAGATTTCTCGAATAGTCAGGCAAGCAGACGAAAAAATAAATATACTGTTTAATAAATAAATCAAGCGTCTCCTCAAATAGGAATATCCACTAAAAGAATGATTAAAATTATATATATATATATATATATATATATATATATATATATATATATATATATATATATATATATAATATATATATATAATAGATCGGAGATCTGAGTTCGAATTCCAGTCGAATCCAGTACATTCACTTACGTGTTAATACCCTTGGGAAAGGTGTGAATCCTCTTCTTCTCCCTACTGCTATTGCTAAATAGCAGGACAGACTGGGTTCTATAGCCCTGGATGGCAACTGTTCTAGGAGAAGGACAACTCTGAATTCAAAACCTGCGGAGGGTCGTTTGGAATACGATGGGAGAGTCCACTGTATATATTGTTTTAATTATAGAGGACTTACAAGATACTGTAATACTGTTTTTTTTTTTCAATAGACTGTGTGTGAATACATAACTTTAACCAAAGCTTTTATGATGGACTTTATCGAAGAAAATGTAAAGAATTTTTCCAACAAGTATTTATAAACAAATGTTGAATGTTGTGAGTTTTCAAAAGAAAATAGTAAGAGACGCTCATCAACATTCATCAGATTAACTGAATGGTCTACGTAATTTAAGGAGGATGATAAGAATAGTTTTACCTTTGTTTAGAAATACATGTTGTAACATATATCCTTAAATCTGCCCTGACAATGTCACGCAGAGGTCGAAACATGTCGGCTAGAATTTTCTTTTTTTTTTTCTCTATTCATATTATACTTACAGATCTATATATTTTATATAGATCTGAAACTTTACAAACATACATAATTCCACTTTCTGAGGTTACTTTAATATTTATTGTAGATCTGACATTTACTTGGTTAATGTAGACATCGCCGGAAGTCTATTTTTCATTTTGACTTTATGCACCGCCCGCTTTAACTTTCGGAAAAGAGATAACGTTTTGTTTTTAAAATTCCATAAAAATCTTTTAGTCATCAGTTAGTTACCATCGCCTGAATAAGTATTGAAACATGAAAGCATTTGTGTATCGATTTCAAGAAATGTTTTATTTGTTGTAGCCTAGAAAGTGTTACTAAATAAGGAATAAAATAAACGGAGGCTGGAAATGAAATGGTGATCTTTATAACCTCAACAAATTACAATACTCGCCAGCGGCGTGAAGTAGGTAAACCACTGCAACTCGTGGAGTACTTAGACATCATATTACTCCGACTTACAATAGTGGATTGGGAAATACCCGTTGGCGTTCATAGGTACACGGGATATAACATTATTATAATCTCTTATAATAAAATATAATAATAATTATATATATATATATATATATATATATATATATATATATATATATATATACTTTTTTGTGTACGACTCGAGTTTCGTTGGTTACTCAACTCATCGGTCACGAGATATAGCTTATTGTTTATTTAAAAAAGTGTATATGCATCTGTATATTTTTAAAAATAAACAATAGGCTACATCTCGTGACCGATGAGTTGGGTAAACAATGAAACTTTAGTCGCACCACAAACGTAGGTGTATGTGTATTTATTAATATATATTTCTTAGCTATGTCTAATCATATTGACCGCTATTATGTCTACACCTTTTGGCTAAATTTGGTAATTATTTATTTGTTACCAGCGTATGCACGCCAGCACAGACTTATACGATCACTAATATCTAGTAATCTCATTTACCTAACCCTATACCAATATATATATATATATATATATATATATATATATATATATATATATAAAGTCATCCACAGACAGACTGTTTCGCTGTTTCACAGCTCTTCTGTGTGGCTAGACACCCGGTTGCCTCCGACTGAATTGGTGTCAATCGGAGATTCTACCAATAAGCCGACAGGGATGAAGGTCAATTTTAGCGTATTTATTTTTAGGCAAACACACACAGTGACGGACAGTGACTCAATTCGCTTTTGCCGAAGAGTCTCGCTATATCAGCCATAATAGTCACTGTTTACAAACCCACACCTCATATATATATATATATATATATATATATATATATATATGCATGTTTCATTAAAAACGACAGAGGAGGTACTACGGTTAAGCATTTTATTTAATTTTTCTTGTGTTCGCACAGGAGCTTTTTTTGACACAACGGGTGTAGAAGCTGACCAGATGTTAGGCTTCTCTAAAAAAAGAAATCAATTCATAACAATATTAATTACGAACAAGGTCACAATGTGCTAACCGTATTCGGATAATAAAACACCTCTATAACAAACTAAATCCTACACAAAACCGCACACACTCAATTAAACTTAAAAATAAAATCATCCTTGATAATGACGAAAAATATAGCCGAAAACGCTCGGAAGTATATAACATTTGTACAGTTTCTACACTCTGTGTCCCAAAAAGAGACCTCTTGTGCGAACGCAAGAAAAATATTTTAAAAATGCTTAACCGTAGTTCCTTGTCTGTGGTTTTTAATGAAACATGCATAAATGAAGGATTGCTGCCTAAATACACAATATACATATATATATATATATATATATATATATATATATATATATATATATAGAGAGAGAGAGAGAGAGAGAGAGAGAAAGAGAGAGAGAGAGATAGAAGAGGAAAATGTGTTATCATGTTTATTCATTCTCCGCATATTTCATATATTTTAGTATGTCATACCGAAGCTCATACTTCACCTATGGAAGGTGTCGTTCGCATTGGCTCGATAATTCTGACTATGTTCGATTCCTTTTTTAATGTCCTTTATATTGATTCCTGCATATATAATTTGTTCTTTTTCATTTCTGAATTCAGTATCTCCTGATCTTCCCACAATGCGCCTTTGACTATTTCCTTACTTTACACATTCTGAGATGTTAAAATTTATTTATTCGCCGCATATCTTTTACATTTTAGTATGTAAATGCTGAGTAGAGAGAAATGTTTATCTAGAACGTAAAACATTTTGAAAAAAAAAACGATAAAAAATGTCTTCTTTTGTTATCTAAGACATATGCTTCATTTTACTACCCTCAGCTTTATCGCAATGTTCCTGATATTATTAATGTAATTCGATGACAAAATAAGGAACCGGTAGAGTTAAAATACTCAAGATTATCATTAGAATCCTTTTAAAAAATTCACTATATGAACAGAAAATATTCAAATAAATTTGGAAATCACAGCGAATTAAACTACCAAGGGTTTGGATTGGTTTGGTTTGTTTTACGGCATATCAACCTCAATGAGTTATTTAATGCCGACAAGATTTTGATTCCTGGTAATATTTTTTTTTCAAATGTATTGCTGGTAAATGTTTTTCCCTTCAAAAATCTATTTCTGGTAATATTTTTTCTTCAGAAAAATATAGCTGCTAATATCTTTTTACAAAAATGTATTGCTGTTAATAATTTTTTTACAAATTATTTCTGGGATTAAAACCTACATTTTCATAGTGTTTTGACCCCAGTTTGGGATTAACTATTTGCCCATAGCTGGGACCCTAATAGGTGCTACCACCCCGGGTTAGTGTGGACCTGGGAACACTAGCAATTAAGAGGTGGTTCCACGCTCCTCAAAACCTGATCAGAGGTCTTTCTGTTGGACGTAGATTATCGTTTGGCTCAGGACGCGGATGTAGCTTATCGTCACACCTAGGACGGAAACTACCATAGGGATAAGAGTATAAGAAAACGAAGAAATGATTCCTTGAATGTTAATGGTCTTTACAAGCACAAATATATTTAACCGTGTTCATAAAAGTCTGTAATGCATTGTGATTAAATATGTTGCGAATATGGATGAGAATCCGACATAATTATACAATAAAGAACAAGTGTAATATGGAACACAAAAGAAAATGATTCTTGCATTATTTCCATTGACCGGACTGTTATTCTCATCCCCATTGCTATATTCATAACGTTTCGACCGTTGTACGCTCCAGCCATCTTCAGGTGATTGGAATTTATAAAAGAAGAGGTAGATTTTTCTAGTTTCATTTACCATGCCTCTTCCGGATGTGGTCAGTTTTTTTTTTCTTTTAATTCAGTACTCCAAGTTTTGGTTCACCACTGCTGTGGCCTGGTATTGAACTCACATCTATCCAAAAGGACATCGTTGTAGATTCACATGCTAACTCATAACAAACGTTTTGGTCTAGTAATTGGCTCTAAGCAAAATCTTTAACCAGTTGGCCACATGTACAACGGCTGAAACGTTGTAAATATGTCAATGAAGATGAGGATAACAGTCCTGATAATGTAAATAATGCAAGCAATCACAATACCTCATCTTAGAGATATAGAGAGATATAGAAGAAAATTGTAGTGTTTTATTTGTTTGTCATTGGTTAAGCAGTGCTTACGTCTACCAATCTTGTCAAGTAGCGTTCATGTGTATACTTGATCTGCATCATAATTCTACTGTATCTAAGCGTGTATCGGTTGATAGTGTGCATGGGTTTGGTTGTCTAATAGGCATTTTCTTGTATATTTTGTTGTTGCCAGTATGTTTATTGTTTGATGTTTTGTGTGAGAGAGAAATTTGCAATGGTTTTGTTTGTAATTTGCATATCTGAGATTCTTTTATATAGGTTCGTGATACAACAAAAAGAGTTTGACGTGATTTTATGAATGACAAAATAATTATCATATTAAATTACTTCCAACGTAATGAATTAGTTTCCTTTTTTTTTAAATACAAGCGAGTTTAAACGGTTGACTCAACGTTCGTCTCTATTATGTTCTTACGCGCGGGCTTTTAGAGATCAAGATGTTTCGCTAATGTAGCTTAACTTACACTTAGTAATCTTTTCGTATGCAAAATAATAGAGTTTAATATAGAACATAACTTTTCAAACTTTTCTTCTTGCAATATCAATATTTATCATTTACTCTTTGTATAAATGCCGAATTAGATCACACGCACACACACACGCACACATACACAAACACACACACACCAAGATTTCATATAAACATATGTACGCAAATCCTTCGTTTCTGTGTTAAGTTTTAAGAAAGTTTACAGTAGAATCAAGAATCCACAGCCAAATTTGTATTGTATATGGCATTGTACATTTAACAGCGTGTGCCGTAAACTTTAAATTTAATAATTGAAAAACGTAGGATTTGCGGACATATGTTTAAAAGGACTTTTGATCTGTTTTGGTGTCAGGAACCCGTCCCTGAAGTTTGTGAAAATATTTTGATACAACGTCCCCCCCTCCCTCTCTCTCTCTCTCTCTCTCTTTCCTTATCCTTCCCCACCCTCTTTCTCTATCTGTCTCTCTCTCTCGCTCTAATATAAATTGGAGCACTCCGGCTGATTGGCATTTGTTTACATTTGTAAAAACAATCCGCTAGATTTAGTTGTTTCTCTCTGTCGAATGAAGATAGCTCAGTGGTAGAAACTCTGACTGACCGGTTGGGTTTCAATCCGGGCTTGAAGTATTCGGACGTCTAGTCGCAATGAGGAGCTGTGATACAACCAAACAGTACTGTCTGCGAATGACAATATATATATATATATATATATATATATACACTAGATTTTCAATTAAGTTTATTGGTAATTAGGTCAATCTGATTTTACACATTAAATTTTGTATATTATTGTTTTGACCTTTACGGTCTCTAATTATTTTTTCTAAATGCATCATACAAGGTACCGTCTTGAAATAACTTTTAGTTTGTTACCTCAGAGTTTGTAAGGAAAATGTTCTGAATACGTTTAACATATTTTTTATGTTAAGGCTGAAATTTTATTTAATAAATTTTATTAGTTAATTTACTCAATAATTTGTTTCTTATAATAAAGCCGAAATTTTATTAAATAAATTTTATCGCAAATAAGTTTTTTTTTAAAAAAAATGCTAGATAGCGATCTAAATGCTGTGCAACGTTTGTATATACAAGAATTTATAAAAAAAAAATGATAAATAGAATATCCAGAGAAAAATCAATAATTGTCCCCTAAAATGCTGAGATCAGCAAGTGTCTGGAAAGATGAGAAAAACCCCAAAACAAAAAATAAAACTTACTTTTCACTTTGTGATTTTGCTTGCCTTGTCTGTATCTTTAACAGTCCCCCGCAAACACACACGCACCACCACGACGAGGAATGTATGTGGCACAAGGCCGAATTTAACGTGGGTTTCTCCGAGCCCATAGGCTCGGCCAAAAATATTCCCTTAGAACCCGCATAAGATGTTTCGGGATCAATCTACCTCCCCGGATGAAACCCTGCCATTTGGCAAAGCTTCGTCCGAGTTCCTCTCTGCCAACCCAGAGAGTTCGACAGAAGTCGCACAAGGTTAGAGACTGCGTGTCGACTGCTTTCGTTGACGGTGGCGCTATCATCATCATCATCATCATCATCATCATCATCTTTTGGTTTTTACGACTTAAGAAAGCTAAACCACAAAACTCCATTTAGATTTAACACCTGCCAAATGTTTTCTACTCTTCCTTAAAGATGCCGCGCTTGAAAATGGCACAATTATGATAAATACCCTCTCGCATCCTGTCTATTAATGCTATTGAGGCTTTGTGCGAAACTAGTATTAATTCTTTGAGCCCTGCTTTTCTGAACAATTTTAACACTTCAACCTGAGCTCCTGAGACAAAATTCGCAATATAATTAATATACAACGTTTCACGGTAGATATAAAAAAAATAACTACAATTGTTTAACCACCGTTCAACCGGAGGCTGGACATTAAGTCATTTTTCTCTACCACTGTTTAACCGGTGGCTGGGTATTACCTCAATTTTACTCTACCACCGATAAAGCTGTGGTCAGTAATAATGGGTTAAGCTTTTAATTTCCGATACGAAATAATATTTCGTTGAAAATTTTCGGTTATTTTAACACATTTTAGAAATAATATTTGTAGCGGAGTATTCTTTAGTCGTTCCACTATCCAGGAAATTTCTCGGAATCCTAAAATAGTGTTCTTTTTTATCATTTTAAAAAATTGGTCCTATTCATAATATAAATTCCGTGACAAATTGAAACCTGGCTTCTGAAAGAGTTATCTATACTTTTTTTTTTATTTACAAGTGTTAAATCTGGAACTGAGCTTACGCCAGTGATCACAGCGTTCTCCGACGAATTGGGGAAAAAGAAAAAGCCGATTATCAGGATGGAAGATTTAAACTTGACATTTGTAAATAAAATCAAATTTGATATATCTATTTATGAATTTAGTTGATTGATTAATTCGTTTACTGCAGCTTATCTTCTACTTCCGGGTTGTTTAAAGACATAACATATTTGTCTTATATTGTAAGAATGGTTTTGGAGATAATAATTATTTACCGATACAAATTCACCTTTTTCTCCGCTGGGTGCAGAAGAGGTGAATTCATAACTTTTCAAAATGTATTTGCGTTAAGAGAATACAACGAACACAACGGGAATTGGGACTCAGCTCTCCAATTAATAATTATACATCATGATACATTATATCAAACACACGCATCCAATCTTACAGCACGAGGTATTCCCAAGCAGTTACCTTTATGAAATCAAGGCTCGATTTGATCATGTATTGCTGAAATTAACAGGCACTTTTCTAATATGATAAATAAACGATCTTTTTATTTCTATTCTGAAAAACGTACTGGAAAGAGAAATGTCTAATGTAAGTAATCTACAAAATCGAATAGCTCCTCAGCAAAAACTAATTTCCATTATTTTTCCTGAACGGGTAAGTAAACTTTAGTACTTCCAAATTTTCAAAACAGGTTACCTTTCAAAATTGTAATCGTTAGTCACAGCCAATAAAATAACAGAAAAATATGAGGGAGAATTTGCCAACAGACTTCGTCACTGTTTTCTCTTTTAACAATGTTGGTACAACAGTGAAATTATGTTACGTAAAAATGTCTGAATATTGGAATGAGCACATGAAAAATGGATTAAGACCTAATAGAAATTCAATAGCGTGTATTCTAACATAAGGATTTTAAAATAGAAACTAAAATCAATTTAGTTGACCTCCTTGATAATGTTTTACAAGAGCAGCACGTGTATTCTGATGACTCAAAAAACATTTGTAAAGTCGTGTGTTCAGTTATTCTTGATGATATAACAATAAAAAATCTTAAATGAGAAATCTTCACTTTTTATGCTGAAGCTATAAGCAAAGATTTAGCCTTAGGCATCATAACAGAAAATGAGTCATACAAGTTCAGAGTTTTCTCAAATACCCTATCCTTAAATATATAACCGTGAAACAAACAAACCTACAAACTTTTAATAGTTAAAATACTAAACAGAACCAATCTTATCTCTGCTATAGCTATGATTATCCTTCCGGTTTCCCAGGGGATCTGACTTTTGTATTATCTCTGCTGGACAGAAAGAATAGTGAAACAGAAAAAAATGTTACTGTGTATGTATTACGTTGTATAAATCGAACGGTGAAATAAAAACAAACAATTTCTTTTAAATCTAACATTAATATCTCGAAAACTGCTTACAGTTCGAGGCATACGCCCGATGAGAAAGAAACAAACGGTTCCTCTCCAGTGCTCTTATTTCTAAAGATTAGTGATGCCATTCTTTGAACTGCTATCTTGGCATGTCAGTTGGAGTCACTTTAGAAGCAAATCTTTGTTTCTTTCATTGTTCTTAACAAAACCCCGGTTCATTTCATTTTCTCTCTCATGTCAGTCCATGCGTTGAAGCTGAAATGTTTAGCTCATTTTTCCTTAGGCTATTCACTTGTTTCTCTCATTCATTTTTATTTCTTCTTCTTGTATTTTTTAAGGACATATTTCGCATTACATCCGTTTTCACAGGGTAATCTCATTCTTTGCACTCGTATAGAAACTTGTTAACAAACAATTTATCTTTCTTTTCTCTCCGTGTATTTCAGTTATTTTGCTTTTGTAAGTCATCTTCAGTTTTTGCTTCTTTTCTCACACACAACGATGTAAATAGACGTTTCTATAGTAAAATATCAATCAATGTTTATATAGCAAAAGACCAGCAGTACATTATTTATAGCAAAATGACCATTAATAGGTTTTTATAGCAAAATTACCAGTAATACATTTTACAGCACTACATTTTTATAGGAAAATGACCAGCACTACATTTTTATAGGAAAATGGCCAGCAATACATTTTTATAGGAAATTGACGAGCACTACATTTTTATAGGAAAATGAACAGAAGTATATTTTTGTGGGAAAATGACTAGTACTACATTTTTATAGGAAAATAACCAGCAATACATTTTTATAAGAAAATGACCAGCACTACATTTTTATAGGAAAATGACCAGCAATATATGTTTATAGGAAAATGACCTGCATTACATTTTTATAGGAAAATGACCAGCACTACATTTTTATAGGAAAATGAACAGAAGTATATTTTTGTGGGAAAATGACCATCACTACATTTTTATAGGAAAATGACCAGCACTGCATTTTTATAGGAAAATGAACAGCGATACATTTTATAGGAAAATGAGCAGCATTTTTCTATAGGAAAATGAACAGCGATACATTTTTATAGGAAAAAAAAACAGCACTAAATTTTTATGGGAAAATGACCAGCAATGCATTTTTATAGGAAAACGACCAGCAATACATTTTATAGGAAAACGACCAGCACTGCATTTTTATAATAAAATTAACTGCGATACATTTTTATAGGAAAATGAGCAGCACTACATTTCTATAGTAAAATGAACAGCGATACATTTTTATCAAAATAAGCGGTAATATATTTTATCTTATAATGACCAGCACTACATTTCTTTATTGTAAAATGACCGTCATTGACTATCAAAACAAAAACAAAAATAGAATATTCATTTTTATTGTAAAATTTCGATCAATGCCTTTTATCATCTACAAACTAGTTATCTAAAAACATACAATTCTGGATGTGAAGGCATTGCTTTTAAAAAACTGTTGCTTATGCGATAAAATGGCGTCCAGCACGTTCAGATTTTGACATAAAATAATCGACAGATTTTGATATGCCACAAAAAATCAGCAAAATCATTCATTTACCAATTATTATCTGTATTCTTCATCTACGCTTTGATTAGAAAAACTTTCTCTAATGAAAACCAGATTTTAGTGTTCCTTGAAAACTCTTTCACAAAAATAACGTCCGGAATTTTACTTAGAATTTATCAAAAAGATAACACGTGGCAATAATTCATTGCAAATACTGGGAAAAATAAAATCGAATAAAATGTAATTGTATCCTACAACTAAAACAGAAATTGGAAACGAAATGGTACTCTTTATAACATCAATAAAATACAATACTCGCCAGCGCCGTGAAGTAGGTAAACCACTGCTAGTGGTGGACTACATAGACAGAATATTACCTTCACTTACAATAGTGCCCAACTTATTTATGATGATTGGGACATACCCGTCAAATGTTCTTAGATACGCTATCCTAAGGGAACTGGCTACGCTGCCAGTATTTATTACCGATTGGCATAATCTTAACGATATACGATACTCAGAAGACAAAATATATGGTGATCATATATGGTGATATGGTGAAGAGCAAAAGACTAAGATGTGAGTTACAAATTGGAGATATCAATATCAACCAGGTGTAGCAGTTTAAATAACTGGGATTTCTTCTTCTTTTTTTTACAAAGGATGAAAAATGCGACACCCAGACCCAGATCCAACAAAGCATTCCAAATAATAAGTGCTGTGAAGCGAAAATATTCTTTAGAAAATAAAAATGTACTGTGTTGCTATGTGTTATATGGCAGTGAATTCTGAACAATCTTTACACTGACGAGGAGAATACTAGAGACAGCAAAAATGTGGTTCTACAGAAGGATATTGTGAATTCTATGGAAAAGAGCTTTAGCATAGGAAAAAAATTCTAACGGGCGCAATGATAACGGACGTTGTGGAGAGACATTATCGCCCATGCCGTTAAAGATCGCGCGAATAATAATAATAATAACAATAATAATAATAATAATAATCTTCAGCATCAGCATCATTATCATTTATTTGCTAGATTCTTACTTGACACCGGGAACTTATCTGTGTTTATCCCGTATATCTGTTTTTGCTCTTTCCTTGTTTTTTTTTTCTTCTTTTTTTTTCTCCTTCATATTTGTTTCTTTTCTTTTCTTTTTATCGTCTTTCTTACCCGTCTGTATTATGTTCTTTCTTCATTTCTTTTGCCTCATGTCGACTCTCTCTAGACAAGCTTCACTCATTTTCTTCCTCTAATCGAGATGGATAAAGTTGCTCCAGCGAAAATTACTCAAACCTGCAAATCTCGGCGGGACACAGACGAAATAACATTGGATGAATCATCTCGACAGACACACGCATGCACGCACCCAGAATGCAACGCGCCGTGCCATTGGTTCTGTAATTGGTTGTCACTGACTGACTTAGAGTTTATCGAAGGAATGTCTTACTTCTATTGACAATGAAAGAAAGTGATAATACTTAATGGTCCGTACTTGAAACATTTCATTAATAAACCAATTTTCTAGAAGGTCAGTTGAGTATTCGCCTTGTTTCTTTAAAACAAGGCAGTTTTTAATTAACGTTTTTTATAAAACACAGCTCTTGTCAAGTGTTGTAGACAATCATGTCGATCAAACATCATATCTTACTATAACTTACGAACACAAAGTCATCGGGTACACATATACATCTACCTAGACGCAACAGTTTATGAATGTCATGCGTCATAACTAATAGTTTTATACCAACCAGAGAGCTTTAAAAATGTCCATAATGCTTCCATCTATTTTCGGGAAGAAAAATAAAATTTACTTTTGATGGATGGATTAAGAAATGCATAACATGTTTTGCTATATTTCTGTGGTGAGGTATGGTAATTATTTAGACTATCTACATTGATTGGCCTGTTTTCCTCATCTTTATAGGCATATTCACGTCTTTTCGGCCGTTGTATGCTCCGGCCTTCTTCAGGATCTGCCTACATTTCTAAGCAGAAATATTGAAACTATATGCACTATCTACATTGATCGGACTATTGACCTACTCTTTATTGTCATATTAATGATTTTTTAGACGTTGTACGCTCCAGCCTTCTTCAGGATCTGGCTATGTTTCTCAGGTGGGGTATTTGATGTATTTACACTATTATACGTTACAGCAAACTACATATATCTATATATGTAGTTTGCTGTAACGGATAACGCCTCTTAATGAGAAATGGGAGAGCCGAGTTCGAATTCCAGTCGGGTTGCTTTCACTTACGTCAAATATCCTTGAGAAAATTATGAATCTATCAATCCCATTGCCATCTATGTTTTGAATCGCTGGACAGACTGGGTCTTACAGGCTTGGTTGGAAACCTGTCTAATGAAGTAAGAAACGACAACTACTGCAGGGAAAATCATTTATCTCGTCAGTCACAAATCAAAAGAAGCATGGCCGCCCAAGAGTTTAAAATCTGAAAATATTTTCTGGTTTGAAATAACCTGCAAAGGGTTGATAAATCGTAAAGAAAGAATCAATCATTTTTTGAGCAATGAATGTTTAAAAACGGTAGCGAACGTAGTGTTCATATAAGTGGGTGTTCTATTTACAACAGATGTATAATGTCAAACTGGACCCTGACGTTGTGCCACAAAATGCTTATCTTGTCTACGTGAAATCTAACTGATTCAGAAGTTGTAGGTCAGTATTTTCTTTCTCATCTCTTCCTGTTTTAATATGTTCTCCTTCTTGGCCTCTTTCCCGATCTATTTTTCTTATAGTTAACGCTTTGCCTGCTAAAACATCGCGTTACTAAAATCGGTCTTTGAAAGCAAATTCTCTATTTCTTTCCTCCCTTCGCTCTTTCTATGCCTCCTTACCTAATTCACTCTCTATAGATGACTACGCATCAAAGAAATAAGACTTGCAAAAACGTTTCTCCCTATTTCTTTCTTATTTCGTTCTCCCGACTTCCTGATTTGTATCTCTCTAGGCTGCGTTTCTTTACTTTCCTCTTATCGTTGTTCGGCTTGTTAGTTTTTTTTTTCAGCTGACAGAGAAATATGAGAAGCTCTCCTGCAGTGATGAGGCATGCGTTTGTTGCTAAAGAAAACTTCCAGATAAACTGATTACATGAGCCTGGGAGAACACTACCCATCAGGATACGTTTCTTATTCAAGTACAGCACGTTTATTTGTTAAGTAAAGTACACTTCGTTGCGAAAAAATGCACTTTGGTCTGAAAAAAAAAATGAACATGTGAAAAATGTTTTTTTTTTTTTTTTAATAGCAAAATAAGATTTCAAAACAAATCTAAGTATTCAGAAGCATAAAAAAAATCGTTGGAAACATGGAAAAGTATACCGAATAGTTAAGTGTTGTGGATGCCGAGATTAAATTCGGTCTCCAATGGATGACAAACGCAGGAATTAAATATAAGAAATAAAATGTATTTACACAATCATACATAGAGTAATACTGTTAGTAAATCCAGGAACGCGGTTAGTAGCAATAACGTATAGATATATACAGTCTCGAAGTAGGACTTCCTTAGAGTCTACGTGCTTGTAACTGACTTCTACAAGCGGTTATCTCACACTATTACTCTACCTCTAACTCCAACTCAGTCTCAGTCTCAGTCTTCTTACTATCTCAATCTCCTCTCTCTGTATTCTGACTGACTCTAGGTATTTAACTGCAGCAGTCCAAGTAACACTTTGGTCGTGTCCACTTATATGAAAAAGGTGAGGACCCAATAGCATTAAGTAATATCAGTTCCCATATATATAGCAGACTGCTAGATAATCTATTCACAGAAGCAGAGATTTGAAGCAACAGAAATGTGGGTCTACAGAAGGATACTGAGAATACCAGAGACCTAACATGTGAGGAAAGATGAAATTTTAGAGAAAATAGAAACAAAAATGGCACTTATATTTAACATCAGACAGTTGACAGTTCTAGGGCACATAATGAGGAAAGAGGGCTTGGAAAATTTGATACTCATTGGACAGACTGAAACGAAGAGTGAAAGAGGAAAAACAGATAACCTACTTAACGAGCTTGAGTAAAGCGATGACGGAACAATATTTCGGAGATGTAAGAAAAAGACAATATTTAGTAAGAGATATAAAGGAAAGGAAGTTGTGGAGAGCCATGGTCGCACATAGAAGAAGTTAGAACGAGCATAATGGCTTTTGGCGTTAGAAAACGAACATAGTCCTGATTAGTTTTTTTCCCATCCCATTAACGCCATCAGGAAATCATAAACTCAACTTTCCCTGGCTCCTGTAACATCGTTCGGTAGAGCAAAAAAATACCCCACACCAGGAAGACTTGGGAGTTGACAGAAAGTGTATGCAGATCAAGTATTTTATACACGTCTTACCATACAACCCAATATATATATACAGTGTAACCCGGATATAAGAGAAACCCGGATATAAGAGATATTTTCTCTGGTCCCAAATTAGAGCCTGTGTTAATGTATATAAAATAGACCAAACCCGGATATAAGAGAAACCCGGATATAAGAGACTTCTCCGGTCACGACAACTCTCTTATATCCGGGTTACACACTATAATATATATATATATATATATATATATATATATATATATATATATATACAAAAATAAAAGAACGAAGAAAAATTCAACGTTCAATACATTAATTTCAAACAGGGCTCAATACAAAAGTAAATAAATATGTATTTATTATGCACTGTTATATATTTAAATATCCACTACAAAGTGTACATTTTGTTTCAACGTTAAAATTAACGTTTCTACATGTGGCAAACATTGATGGTACTAAATGATTTTATTCAAAATTACGATTAATAAAACACTGCTTCAATCCCCGTCTTTCGAAAATTTTGCATATATATATATATATATATATATATATATATATATATATATATATATATATATATATATATATATATATATATATATATATATGTATGTGTGTGTATGCTATAACGTCCGGAATCACATATAACACCTTGAATTTGAACGGCGTGGTTAGCAAGCTTGTCTTGGTAAAACTGTCATGGCTGGAGAATAAGTTCGATCCTTTCTGGGTGTTTTCTTATTTTAGGCCTTGTGCTACATCTAAGATACTCTTGTAAAATTAATATCTTGAGTGTACATATGTATTTTATATTATGGTGTTCCGACATCGCACCAAATATATCCTGTTATATCACCCCTGTATCAGTCTTAAACATCGTTCCGGGGAGATTAGACTTCAGTGATATCGAATTGCGTTCGGTGCAATAAATTTCGTTTCACGTTGATGTGTCATCTAGTCAGCTAGGTTTACGGTGTTTGCTTGTGAAGAATTCATGAGACTGGATTTTTGTTGGCCTCGGCGAGATTTCGATTGATTCTTTCCTCTACGTTGGGCAATCCTGTTGAAAAAGGAGTAAATGTCCCAATCGGAAGAAAAATGTTGCAAAATCATTAAAAAAATTGATTAGAGCGGAAATGAAAGCATTGCAGCTCCTGAAATGCTTTATCTCAATCAACATTTCTTTTTTCCTTTTCATTTACTTTAATGTTTGAACGGGTCATGCGGGCGTCTCCAACTTTCGTTCGCCTCTCCCAGGTAACCACTGAGTCGTGTGCATGTGTTTTCCGTTTCTATAGACTTACTTCTGCGAAACAGACAAGATTAATTAGCGATTGAAATAAAGAAGCTTCTTTAAAAAAAATTAGATGCCTGCCCAGAAAGTTTTATTTTTTAGTTTTGGCTTGGGTTTAAAATTTACCAAAGTACAGTGAAATCAACGGAAATACGATGAATCGATCTCTAAATAAATAGAATCCTAGAGGGACTTAAACCTGAGGACTTTTACCAAACTCAGTAGTCGTATAATCCCAATACTTCACCGGTCATGTTGTTAAGACGGGTCTGTCAGTTATTCTAAATCTTGATTTAATTTATTTTGAGTTCGAAAACTTCCGAAACTCCCGCTCCTAAGTGATGTTATGTGTTTAAAATATTATTTATAAGACGGGCCTGTTTTCATTTGGCACCAGTCTGAATAACCATCCTCCCATATTTTCCCCTCCTGATATCTCTAATGCTGCGCTCAAATTATCACGTTAGGATGTTACGATGGTAAAAGAGATCTCTGAGTTTTTTTAAGGTTATAATAACGACTATAATCCAGATTAATCCATCTGGATATAAACTAATTCGCTAGCCAACTTCTTAGGGTGGACGGACTATAAAGACAGAATAGGTTTCTGTTCCAGAGAAATATTTCGCAAATCGAAAAGAAAAAAAAATGGCTAATGTATCAACCTATTAGTTCTATACATTATCAGCGACAGCAAATCTGAAACATAGATTTAACACGAGTTTCTATACAATATCATGCTATAACATATTTTTTTGACATCCGCATTAAATAAGAGTTTCTTAATTATCTTAAATCAGACAAGGTTTTTTGGAATATAATTTCCATACAATTACTGGATAGAGAGAAGCTAACTTTGTTAAGAATTTTGCTACAAGTGATTTAATCCACCATGGGATGCCATAAAATTAGTTTGATTCGTTCACCACAATTTGAAATTAACACGCTTACCGTTGTTACGAGGGTTGTTGCTAAATAATGCCTGAAGGGTAACTGAGATTGAGTGTTTCTCTCAATAACTGGCTATTTTTTGTTTTGTCATACCTGAGTAGCACGCTGGCAAAGTGTTGTCTGACATAAATAGCAATGGTGCGGCATTGACTTTCTATATGATAAAATATAATATCCATTGAGATTAACAGACGCTTGATGAACGCTTACGGAAACTAAGCAATGCATGAGAGCAGAGATTGCTAACAAGAAATGAGTTTGTATAAATTGGTTCGCAGCAGTTGATTTTTACGAGTGCCGAAAGACTGCATTTGTTCATCGGTATAAAAATGACGGATGTAATGGTGTTGACTAAGTGGAGAAATAGTTGGGTTTGTGGACGAAAAATACTTTGTCCGACGTTGTTATTGTTTTTCCGTTGTTTTCATTAGATTGTGGGGAATTAAATACAAATCATTTTTTGGTTTTTAAATTCCATTTAATATTCATCCACATCAGACATGTTTCAACTTGAAAACAGAAGGCACATCATCATCAGAGACGTTTCAATTTGAAGGCAGAAAACACATAATCATCAGAGATGTTTCAACTTGAAGGCAGAAAACACATAATCATCAGAGATGTTTCAACTTGAAGGCAGAAGGCAGGTCATCATCAGAGATGTTTCAACTTGAAAGCACAAAGCACATCATCACCAGATTATGTTTCACTTCGAATAAACAACGCATATCAGCTTTTATTTCTCGTCTTCGCCATGGCGATGTTCATGACAATCTACTCAGGCCCATTTGTTGCTCTGCCATTTAACCAATAATTTGCGAGATAAGATATGTATTCATAAGTTTCCTAAGGGTATTTTTCGAAAAGTGAATGTAATATTTGCGTACAGATTTCGAAGCTGGTTTGACGATTTCTCGTTTCAGGCCCTGAACCATTACCCTACATCCCCACTAGAGATTATTTTGCATGAAAACTTATTGAAAACAGAATTTCTCAGGTAAAGTATAGAAAGTCGACTCTTTCTTAGTTTTCCCAGCTTTCTGCAAGACCCTTATAAGCAAATATAGAGAAAATTAACTTCCTCTTGCTGTAAAATATGAAAATCCTTTCTCCTATCTCCAGGGTCAACAGCTTTTTCTTACGATACCCGGGGCAAATTTCAGTTTTGATAGAATATTTTCCGTAATTGCTTATCCACCCATAGTGACATCTTTTTGGCAATGGAGCAATTTAATATATTCTCGACGAAATTCGAGATCCTCTCGTCATGACTGCCTTTGGCGTTTGATGATTCTGGTTGACAGTTATTTTAAACGAAATTGTTGGGGCTACGAACGCATTTTATACATCATAAAATATGGTTGTTGCTGAGGCTAATTTATTTCTATTATTACACCTGAAAAGATTCATCTATGAAAGAATAAAGGATAACTTAAGAATTGGACCATTCTATATGAATCCATTTGATGATATCTTTATAATTTGCAAAGAAAACAATTTCCCCTTCAAATTTCTAATCTATACCCCACTACAAATAATCGTTGACAACTATGAAGAAATTGGATATATTCTTATTATCTGGGGGGAATATTTTGCCTGCTTGGTTGGTTGACTTTGCTTAGCGGCATATCAACACCTCTATGGGTTATTTATTTCCGAAATATAAATATTTTGTACGTACGTTTATGCTTTCTACTACAGATATTTTATCTACGTTTTTATATTTCTGAGACAAGTTGTAAAATTTTCACAACCTAGTGCTAAGCAATTCCTGTGACAAAACATAAAATTTCGAAACATTTTGCAGTAGCTAAATTAAACTCCCCAAATATCTGTTTTCCAGAGAATAAACTAGAAAGACAAGAGTCACGCCGTGTTCATGTTAGCTCAAATAACACAAGATCTATACACTTAAACGTTTGATTTCGTATAACAATAGTTTTCTACTTTTCAAGTTTCATTTAGTCTAAACCCGAAGTCTTAACACATAGTACATTCACTTTGTGATGTTGTTCTATTTCAAAAGAGTTTAAGTGTCAAATATTTTCAAATTAACTTAAAACTATAACACTCGGTCCTGCGATTCTGATAGAGGATGATGTTCTATTTGAAGCGAGAAAATATCAAATTAACTCTAAGACTTAACCATTCTGTCGAAAGTTGGGGTCCAAGTTGAGTAGACAATACACCTCAATTCTCAAATACTTTTACCTTTGACATTCTGTTAGTGCTCTTCTAGTTGAGTAAATAAAAGAGAACTTTTAAATATCTGTCTATATCTCTGAGATGAGGTATTATGATTAGTTGCATTATTTACATTATTCGGACTGCCATCCAGGTTTTCATTGCCATATTCACAACGTTTCGGCCGTTATACGCTCCGTCCTTCCTCAGTTGATTGGAATTTCGAGCCGATCTCTTGTCCACCGGGGTAGAATTTTCTAGTTCCACGTGCCATATCTCTTCCGGATGTCTCAGTTATTTCTCTTTAATTCAATACTCAAATTTTTATTCAACACTGATTTAGCATGATATTGAACTCACAAATCTTTGGGTCTAGTCACTGGATATAGCCAACGGGTCATGTGTCTTTGAGAGCATCTGTGTCAGAAGTTTTGGATCATATAATCCTAATCTCTCAGTAACCGTTTTTGTAGCATTTCAATTACCTTTTCTGATGAGGAAGCAAGCCAACCTTAGAAATCTATTCGTTAAGCCTTTGAAAGCCAATTTGAAATCAAGAATAGGCCGGCTCTATCCATGTGCAAAACTCCCATCGCCCCCCCCCGAGAAAAACAACGATTTATTTCCCTTGTATCTAGCACTTGCCTTCTCATTCAAACCTAATCTATGTCTAATTCCGTGTCGACCAAATGTATACATCTACTTTTTTGAAATTTCGTAGAAACGAAATTTATATCTACTTTTTTTTTTATTTACGCGCCAACTAGGTCTTTCCTTGACGTTTAGACTCTCGGGCATACCAAGGAAATGTCTGACTTTTAGGGTACCGTGGTAGCCTTTTTGTCTTTTTGCCAACAAAACTTATGACTAAATTTTATCTTGTGCAATCCAAACATACGTTTACCATGTTAATGTTCATGCCAAACAAATCTTGGACAACGAAAGCCAATATTAACTGACCTGGAAAAGATTGATATGCAGTAAAAAAAAAAAAAAATGGAAAATAAACTACAAATTATTTTTATTTCACTAAACGGATTAGATACATTAGCATTTAGATCCTGTAGGGAAAATACTTTTCCAATAAAACATATTTTTTGACTAACTATTAATCTATCATATCCTTTGCTACATTTAAAACCAAAGTTAGTAGGGTGAATAATTTAAGAACAGTTAAAAATAAGTAATCTTAGAATTTCAGACAATGCAGGATGTATGAAGAATATTAGCTGCTGGTTTTGCTTCTAGTCTACGCAGAAAAATATCTTCACCGTACAAATTTTATTTTGGAATGATATCTACATAGTAAAATACAATAACATATATATATATATATATATATATATATATATATATATATATATATATGTATGTATTTAAATAAAAAAGAAAATAAAAAGAAAGTAAGATATATAATCCGGTGTTCTTATAGATATTTTTATTTTTACAAAATAGTGCTCAATGTAAATTTACAGAGCATTAATATTATAAATTAATTGATTTAAAATAGTTTTTCCGCTACACAGATCTAACCATGTTTCAAAAATGGAAGCTAAAAGCCACGAATTTAAATTTAGACATTAGTTCCATTTCATCCTCAAGCGAATTTTGGAGTAACTTTTAAAATTACTGGGTTTTAAAGACACAGCTAAAATCCCGTTTCCATGGTTACAGATAAATCTACTTCAATTGGACAAGGGTTGTCTGGGTTTTCCTTATGTCTGTATCATTGTATATATATATATATATATATATATATAATATACGGAAATATATTTAAACATATCTACATAGTAAAACGTATAGCATACAGAAAATGTAATTAAAATATTACAAATTTAGCTTTTGTATCTATTCAGCGACATCTCTGAATAATTCGTCGAAGTAGATTCATGACGTGTAGATTGCATACCAACGTTTCATGGTACCAAGATTACCGTCCAATGTAGCACTGAATCTTTTGACCACAATGTGACGAACAAGAAGTGGGATAAGTGCTATATTCAGAAAAAATGCCAGGAAACTTAAAAATCCTTAGCTTTTGAATATTAAAAGAATATATAAAAACATGTGCTGTTCAAAATGAAAACTCCCGTGATTCGTTAAAGTCATACAGAAAATGCATATATTGTATTCATAGTAGCAGTCTGTGTGTCTTGGGCGAGATTAGCTGATCAGTCCCATCGTTAGTACTGGTTTGAATCCTACTCTTGTTGCACTATGAACTCAATCCTGTTGCTCAACACATAGCTGGGGTAAAATGGTTTTATGTCTTCCCTACATTAACGAAGTACATCCCACCACTTTTATATTACCCTCCCATCCAGCACACATTACTCTTCGAAATGAACAAGAAATATTTATAATATTATTGTGCTATGGTCTATGAAAGCAAAATGTTCGTGATGCCTTTCAAGGGTAAGGAATAGATACGATATTATTGATTAAAACTTATGCAGGTGTTAGATTTATAAGAAAGTGATTGAAGTGCTTGGATGCCACTGACAAAGATGCTTTCATTATGTTGGTCAATAAAGTCATAAACAGAAGATATGACGTCATCATTACAGCGCTACTGTTTTCCAGGCAAGTGTTTTTTTTCATTTTTTTTTTTTCATGGTGGCGAACAGATGATAGATGGTTCCAAATCAGGAGAATAGTGAAGTTGATCACCAAAGTCGATGTATGCACAGCAGTGATTGACAAAAAGGAATTCTGTGCTGGGGCATTGCCCTGATGAAACAAGATTCCTTTCGTCAATTTTCCTGAGTGTTTTTCCTTGATAGCCTTTCTTAAGTGTCTCACCAATTTCGAATGGTAAACTTCGTTTTTGTTATAGACCTTTTGAAGATCGTCAATAAACACAATGCCCTTTGCATCGCAAACAACTGAGGCCATCACTTACCCTGCAAATGAAATGAACATGGCCTACTTTGGAAAAAGGTGATTACATTATCCACCCATGCATCACACGAAATACACAAGAAATATTTATAGTATTATTGTGCCATGGTCTATGGAAATATAATGTTGGTGAAGCCTTTCAAAGATAAATAATAGATGCGATATTATTAATTAAAAGTGGGTAACAAACAAGCAAACCACAACATTTTAAGATTTATTTTGAATATGGTGCCTTATTAATTTATTTAATTTAATTTAAAATCGGTTTAATTATTAATTCGGCATAATCTATTTTCTTGCAATAGGTACCCTCATGAGCCTTCTAAAACACCTGTAAAAACCATTTGAAATAATATAATTTCCCATGTATAGTACGCATTTTTTTCTAAAAAATAATAATCAAATCAGGGGTGAGTATTATTCACAGCTACAAAAAAATCTTTAAAAACTTGTCATAAGATAAAATAAGAATTATCATAAAAATAAATTAAAATAATATTATTCTATGTTTAAAACCATTTTTTAAAATAAGAGTAGGAAATGCTGGCCGTAATGAAATTGGAGAGGTACAATTTATAGGGTTTGATTACCAAACATGGGGAGCGTATTATGTGTGAGTAGAAGCATTTTCCTATAGTTTCAGCACAATTTTCGGTGTGCGTATTATGGATAAAGGTGTATTATACATGGCGAATTACGCTAATTTAAACGCCTTCTTTGAACTTTCGGGCTTATTTTGAAAGATAATGGCTTACAGCTAATCTGATTTAAAATAAAGATTAATTTCCGTATATAAATAAAATTTTTCGGTATTTTAAAACGTTTGACCGTTTTTTTGTCTCTGTATACGAAAAACGTAAACACTAGTTTTAATACTCTTTAAAATCCAATATTTTCCCAACGATATTTCAATGTCTATTATTAAATTTAAAACAAAATTTGATTATCTAAAATTATTGTATATTTGAATGAAATAATGGCAATTTTTCCTCAGGATGAAAACGCTCAAGAATATATCGACCAAAATATTAGAAAAGCAAGAGTTTGAACAGTGAAACGCTTCACGAGATGAAACTCTAAATACGAAGTTAACACATGAACTATGAATAGACAGACATTGTTTCCAACTTTATAAAGAGTTGCATTCGTTTTTGCTTTAAAGATATAAAATAACTTTTATTAATTTCCCACAGTTCGTCTTTCATTTGATATATTTAATTGATTCCAAACATAATTTGAGTGTGCTAATATTTGCATGACTCCTTGGCCTGATTGCGCCGACTGATTGCAGAGTCTATCGCTATCATTAAGCCTTCTGGGAATGAGTAGCGTTGAGAAGCAATAACTCGTCTACGAAGTATCATATGAAAAGACATTGTTCTAAAAAATACAAAGGGAGGAATACTGCCCAAAAAGAAATAATTATTTTTCTTCTACGGTTTTGAAACTGAAGACTATTTTATTGGTGTCTGTTCTTGTTAACTTGCGCTTTTTTTATGATAATCGCAAGGTATCAAATAGCATCAAAATACCTCATTCATACGACGACTTCCTCAGAAATCTGGCGTACTTTAATAATGCCAGCGGCTGGATATTTTTAAAATTTTTATCCATTACAGATTCTTCCAATTTTAGTGCAATTTTCCTCTTATAAATTTTTAAGCTCTTCAACCGTTATCGACGTACGTCTCATCTTCATATCCGAAATACCGTTATTTCTCGAGCAAAATTTCGTCCTGGGCCTGGCAATAAACTACATCCAGCAGCAAGGCCTCTGATCATGAGGTTTTGTGGAACATGGAACCACCTCTTAATTAATATTGTTTCCAGGTTCACACAATTCTATGGTGGTAGCGCCTGTTAGGCCCCCAACTATGGCAAAAAGTTAACCTCCAAACCGGTGTCATAACATTATGCTAGTAAAACCGACTGACATTTTCTTAGTAAAAATACCAGCAATAGATTTCCGGAAAAAAAAAAAAAAAAAAAAATTTACAAGTAATACATATCTGTAAATGAAATTTCTAATGCAACAAAGAAAATTAAATTTCGACATTAATTTATCTATAAGGAGATGATATGCATCTAAACAAAGAAACCCTTCTTGATAAATGTATATTTTGATTTCAACAGAAACTCCTACATATATGCTTTTGCATATGTATTTTATTTGTTGACAAATGGCTTTTATAATATTAGGCAGCATAATCAGAGGCCGTCTACTAAGTGTATTGGTTAACAAGCTTGCCTCAAGTGACCAATTATCACTTTTTAGTGACATCGATTCTCAATGGGTGTCCCCTACTTTCGGCCTTGTGCCATATCTACGCTACGCTTAGAAACTTTTTTTTTTAATAATCTCGCGGTTCAAAAGATAAGTTTTCGATGCTAATTTGGCTTGCTATCTTCAAAGAGGTATTATCTACTTTGGTTCGTTATCTAAAAGTAAAAATAACTACATTGTATAAATTTTATTTTGGAATAATATCTACAAACATATAACTTGTTATAACATATATATAACATAATGAAAATGTAATCAAAATATTTATTTTTTCTTTTATTTATATTATAACGATAAACAGCATGTACATCGGCTAAAATGTCTACACCGGACAAAAATTAATTTGGAATGACGTCTACATAGTAAGACATATCACTGTTTGGTTTGTTATCTACAAGAAAATGATAAAAAGTAGCACTTGCTTTACTATGTAGATAACATTCTAAAATAAAATTTGTCCGGCGTAGATTTTTTTTTCTTGTAGATAACAGGTCAGAAAATCTTTTTCTTGTAGATAAAAAACCAAAGTAGCACCAATTTTTCTAACACTTTAAATTAAATTTAAATAATTGAAACACCTTTTTAAAATTTAAATAAATGGTATGTATTTCCTGGTTAGACCTTCCGCGACGAACTATCTGGGAAAATGACCTGTTCTTGAACCCCTCTAAGAAAAAATATAATACTCCCCGTTTTATACTTTATCTTTCTAAACGTCATGTCAGACTCGAAGTAGATTAATGCTGCCATGTTGGACGCTGAACGGTCCACACCATGAAGCCTTTAGTTCAAACGTATCCAATAAATCTTACTATGCGAAATACTCTAGAAATATCTATAATATTGTGCTAGAGTCTATGTAAGTAAAATGTTGGTGATTCCTTTCAAGTGTCAGCAAACAATGAGATGTTATAAATTAAAACTTATGCAGATGTTAGAATTATAACACAGTGGTTAAGAAACAAGCAAACCCCAGTATTTTAAGATTTTAATATAAATACAGCGCCTTATTTATTTTATTTAATTTAACATCGGCATAATCTATCTTCCTCAAGTAGGTACCCTCACTGGCCTTTTAATAAAAAACCTGAAAAAGTCATTTGAAATAATTTAAAACGACTTTGAAGTTTCAGGCCTATTTTGAAAGATAATGTCTTACAGCTAATCTGAATTAAAAGAGATTAATTTCCGTATATAAATAGACTTTTTATGGAATTTTTAAAACGTTTGAACGATATTTTTTGTCAGTGTGTTTATATTGTATAGGTTGTCTCTCCGTCTCTGACTGAGATTGATGAATCTAACACTCATCTTGGGTTAGGAATCGTTTACGGAGACCAGCTGTATCTGCTTCCAACAATGTCAGGTGGCACCCTCCGAACAGAAACCTTCATCATACCAGACTTATAGTGCAGAATATTCTCAACTCGCTCACGGGATAGGCAAATAGCATTAGCAATTTGATTTATGGTCAATCACCTGTCATCCAACGCCATGTGCTGAAAACAATCAATGTTTTGTTCGGAGGAGGCATTTGCAGGCGGACCAGCCAATGGATGCTTTCAAGACGTTTCCTTCCCCTGCGAGATTCAGACACCCACTTTTGCACGATTGATAAAGCTGTGCCGACATTCCCTAATGTAGCTAACATGTCAGTATGAATGTCCTTGGAGGTTAAACCCTTTCTCTGCTGGTACTTGATAACACAACGATGCCATATATTGTCCATTTTAAGTCATTATTTGTTACGTTTGAAGTCATCTTTAAAGAAATAGCTGTTAGTTTACCTTAAAAGAAACAAGGCATTTATTAATAAGAAAAGTCGTAATTAGCGCTTGCAATATTTCACATAGCAACATCCCTTCACAGTCAGCCTATTAAACTTTCATCCCACCCTCGTATAATCTACTATTCATCCATGCATTGAATATTGCTGTCATATCTGGCCTGGTGTTTCTGCTATGCATTTAGAGATTCTTGACAATTTAAAAAAAAAAAAAATCTGCATTGTTATCAGTCCTGATCTGGCATCTTAACTTCAGTCATTTTCCCGCCATCATCAGGTAGCTTCCATGTTGTTTTTCTATAAATGATTTTTTTTATTGTAATTGTTCTGATGAGCTTTCCTCTTCGAAGTCTTCGACCCATTCTTGTTCATCACAGATGAAAGCCTTCAGGAAAGATTTTTTTCACTTTGTTTAATTGCCTTCTATACTTTTCATTGCAACTAGTATATTTATGAAATTTGTTTTAATCCCGAATCTTTATGAACTATTTCACTTCAAACCAGAATATTTCACATTTAATAGATCTTCGAAAAGTAAATATTCCCTTAGTGCAGCTGGAAAATCATCTGCTGCTAAAACAGGCCTCAAAGCACTCTTCATTCTCAAACAGGTTGAGGTAATCATGTATAATTAATTTCAGGAGGAAAGTTAATCATCTACTGCAACGCCCATGCGCTTGCTGTTTAAACTATCTCGAATCAATACCAAAGAGAAAAGCAAAGACAACAAGGGATACGTCACTGGCAAGCTCGCTAGATGCAATTCTAATTTGTGTTTCCTTAATGTTAATCACTGCTTTTCATGTCAAACTTCTTTCTCAACCAACAACTTAAAAACGCCCCACAAATCACGATATCATGTTTTTTTTAATAGTGATATACGAAACGTAGCTTAGTTGTGGCAAGTATAAAGCAGCTAGTAAGGATCGAAACAACTACTCTGTCAGTGAGACAAGCTTGCAAATATTACGCCACGTCGATGATCTTATGGATTATTAATTGCTTCAGTTATCGGTTGACGAAATATCTCCCTCTAAACTGGCGACACAGCAAGGTTGGACCTACGTCAGAGGAACAAACGCTCAAGATCTAATTATTGACTGAATTTTAAAGCGGTGGTTCATGGATCTGATGGCATAATAATTGTGAGTTGAGTCCCTGAGCAGGGCAGCACAGACTTAGATTTACTGGAAACGGGCGAAAAGTAACTAAGACGATATTTCTCGGTTATAATGACCAGCGAAATGAGAACGGCATAGCCCAGAAATTCATTGTAGGTTACTCGAAACAAGAACATCTAAAATATCGAAGGCCACATGCGCCGAAACATTGAGTTAATAACAATAGACACAAGGACAATTAACAAAGGAATGCTGACAAATGATATCATAGTGACAGCAATTGCTTAATAGAAACAGGGCATGATGAGTAATGGGGAATTATTTTCGTGAGGTGAGGACGAAATCACTATTGGCTGAGCATGTATGAAATCAGAACATCATACCCTATGGAATGTTATACTAATCAAAGCGTAAAATATATTTAGAAAACGAGAAATTGTAAGAATTCAAAGCATTAAATATTTGATTTTGGTTTGGTTTGGTTTGGTTTGGTTTACGGCATATCAACCTCAATGGGTTATTTAATCCCAACAAAATTTTTATTGCTGGTAATGTTTTTCTTCAAAAATTGCTGATGATAATTTCTCCTTCAAAAATTATTACTGGTAATAATTTTTTTATTACAATATATTTCTGGTATTAAAACCTATTTTACACAAGTTTGGGTGCTAGCTATTTGTCCATAGCTGGAACCAAACAGGTGCTACCACCCTGGGTCAAGGTGAAAATGGAAACACCAGCAATTAAGAGGTGGTTCCACACTCCTCAAAATCTCCTGATTAGAGGCCTTGCTGCTGGATGTAGTTTATCGTCATACCTAGGTCGGCATTAAATATTTGAGTAACGTGGAATCTTTCTGTGACATATAGGAAGCAAGTACGGCTTTGAGGATTTAACATTCACGGGACAATTGACGGCAAGAAGGGTGTAGGTAAAGAACCAGTAAGCCACTTAACTAGATTTTGTGAAGTGATGGCAGAAATGTGGCAGGAGAGCGATGAGGAAATGAAGATATGAAAATGTAATAATCAAGTGGAGGCAACATGTAAAACAAGCTCATGAAAACAGATGTCAAGAAAAGACAGGGCAGTCAAGATAGATCATATTACCGACCGGTCTTTGTATTTGGTCAAGTATCAACAGAGGCATAACGGAAGCACTAGATTCAACATCGTCTAACAGCAAAATTGTCCAAATTCTCTTACAGATTCGGATATTTGTCTAACCTACAAAAGTTTTCATATCTAAAAAAAAAAAGTAAACTAATTGAGTTTCTTTTTTTCCAATTTTCACAGCCATCTTGACACCATTTTTCGTAAGAATCCCTGAAAACCCCTTTGAGTTATTCAGCTAAAAAGAGAACTGGTTAAAATTGTTTTGTGCCAGTCTCACCGTCTTCCGAAATGAGCAATGTTGAGAGGAAAAATATCATTCAGGTAATCAATAATGGTACCAACATTCATAATCTGGTTTCCATCTTTAAATTCCATTCACGAAGCATCAAGAGAACGGTGAATAAGTTTAATAAAGAGCGAAGAAAAATTCGATCGGGAGTTCACAACAGGGATAGGGATCATCATTTCAAATTAGAGCTAAAGAGATCAGTTAGAAAAGATCCAACTCAATCCATAAAACATTACGCACCTGATAAGAGGATTTTCACCTATGACTTTCCAAAGAGCAGTTAAAAAACGACTTAAAATGAAATCGTACGTGAAAACTGCGAGTCACCTTGTTACTACAGGACAGAAAGTTAGGTTATAGAGGGAGAAAATCAGCCTGAATAAGTTGAAATTGATCCTGGAATATATATATATATATATATATATATATATATATATATATATATATATATTTCAGTCATTAATGAGCCTCGTTTCTGAGATATAATTAATTATGAACATGTCATTTTCATTTATAATCGATTTCATCACGATACTGCTTTTAAGCTTTGAGAGTAATTGTACATTCTTATTGCTCAAAGTGGAGTCCTATCATGTTATAAAAATCTCGGAGAGTTCCAGTAAGATATCTTTAATCATTTCTAAGATACAACGGTTCGGAGATTGAACTAACAGTTAGAGAATTTTGCTATTACAAGAATTGGAGAATTTTGCTGTTACACCCGGTAGCAGTATTCAATTCGTGGGCGAATGGTACATTTATAAATTATCAAGATGGGTTCTAACGTAGCTGTAGGAACTGATTCAGTGTTGTTTCTCCACTTCTCGTCAGTGGAAAACTTGCTCCTACGAAGTCGTAGAGTGTGGAGTTTAGAACCAGCGATGCTGATGGCAAGCACAAAAGGTTCTCTGTGATGATTTAATGAACTTCGGAAAATGTAACTCTCACAGAACATCAATATGTTCTATCAGAGTTACAGGATGAAAGGGTGGCGAAAAAAATGCTAGTTACTCACGTAAGCGATTTCTGTGATTAAACGTTAGAATAATAAAGAATTGTGTTCAAGAGTCAGAACCCACTTAAAGTAAGAAAATGGTAGTAATTCATGAGTAAGTAACTTAGCCCCTTTCTTTCAATCGTTTTATCTAATGTAAGGCGAAAAAGCCCCTAAGATGCTAATAGTTACTGAGCGTGAATGAAACACAGGAGTACGGAAAATAAAAAGAACAGGATTCAAGCAAACAGAAGATTGCGATTGATGTTGCATTTAATATTTTGTAGATTGTAATTGACAGAAACGTAAGGACCGGGAAGTGATTTCCAAATGCGAAAGGTGCGTGAGAATAAAACTATTAGAATAAAAGTTGCCTCATTCCAAGAGTTGTTCCAGATTACTGAATTCATTACTTTGTTTGCTTTTGTTATCAGGTTTCAACTAATCAATTCTACTTCTTCAGGTGTACATTCTTTCAAGAAACAGAACATTCTTTTCTAAAGAAATAAGTAGAAAAATAACAAAGAAACAGTTACACTTTGTATGGATAAAAGAGTATTACATGGCTTTATATGGACGGCTGAGAATTATGTTTTTGAGATTCACACTAAAAATGGCTGTAAAATGAATTGGCCAAATATATATCTTCTAGATCTTATATGTGAAGTTGAACTATCTGACAGGTCTATGTTTAGCCAGACACTGTAGATCATGTCAAACTGAGCGTCCCCTGAGGACCACATGGTCCTATTATACGTTGTTGTGATGGCCACATATGACAACCAATTGTGCACATGACAACTAATTGAGGTCATTTAAAAAAATTATTGAAGAATATTTTTTGTTACTTAAATTTTGAATCGCACAATGTGAATACAAATGTTTAAGACCTAATTGGCAATCTAGTACTGCATATATTTCAAGAAGTTCAGTTATCAAAGAGGAATGGATATCAGAAAAAAATCCATGAAATGATATATTTAGAAAAAAGTATAAATAATACGACGTTTTGACGTTGAGAAACACATTGAAAACAAGTTGACGACGTAGGACTAAAAAGAAGAAAATATTTGAAATGGTGTAATTGTTTCAAAACCGGATATAAAATGTCGAATTGCATTTAGCGCTCACAAAATTCGATAATAGCTGAGAACTTATCTGATTTGGTTAAGACAATGCGGACTTTAATTTACATCACTATATGCGCCATAATCTCAACTCTAAGTTTTGGAAAAAAAAAGAGATGGCAAAACAACACTGTGAGGTATATGTGGAGGGCCGTCAATACAAAACCGGCCGTGATGATAGAGATTAAATATGCGTTTAGATTTTGCAAACTATGTTCGCTTCGTCTATAATTCTGGTAGGCGTTTTCCATTTGCGCATACAATTTCGTATCGCGATTTATTTGTTTAGCTGAAAAGCAAATTTCACTCGTTCGTTTATGCAACTGCACATCTGTAATTTAACGGAGGGAATTAATGATAAACGGACAGCGGCTCATTTAGCGCGTAGTAGATTTCCCAGAACTCTATGTCACATGAAGAAGGTCAGCAGCATCTCATTTCCGATAATGATCTTAATCCTACTTTGGGGATCGATGAAATGCAATTTCAGGTTGAAATAGATTCGGGAAATAATACTTGCTCAAACTTGACACTTTCAATCTAAATCATGACGTCTCATAATGAGATATGAAAAATGGATTTTTGGAATTAATCGTGCATTTTCATTAACCTGGTGCAGCTCCCATCTTGGGCATGACGATAAACTACATCCAACAGCAAGGCCTCTCTGATCAGGAGGTTTTGAAGAGCGTGGAACCACGTCTTAAATGCTGATGTTCCCAAAGTCCACTCTGACCCGGATTAGTAGCACCTGTAGGGTCCCAGCTATGGGCAAATAATTAACACCTAAACTGGCGACAAAATACTATGAAAGAGTAAAAGTAGATTTTAATGCCAGGAATACGTTTTCGTAAAATAAATATTACCAGCAGTTAATTTTTTTAAGAAAAAATTATTACCAACAATACATTTTTGAAAAAAGAAATATTACCAGTAATACATCTTTGGGAACAATATTACCAGAAATAATTTTTAGAAAAAAATATTACCAGCAATGAAAATCTTGTCGGTATTAAATAACCCATTGAGGTTGATATGCCGTAAAACAAAACGAAACAAACCAGACCAAACTGGCGTAGCTCCTGGGCAAAATTCGCTTATTTATTTATCTTTTTTTGTACCTTTTTTATTTTATCTTTTGTACCACAATTTTCAGATTATCACCCAATGGAAGGCAGTAAAGCCGCTAATGCAAAAGGGGTTAAAGGGGGTAAGGATTAGGAACAGAAAAATTAATAATGAACGGGAAGAGGAAAGAATAATCAGGAGGAGTATAGAGATTGACATTGCATTTACATTTTTGCAGATTAAAGTCGAGAGCAAAACATGGAGCCGGAAAAGAGGTGCCACAGGCGAGAAGTGTGAGGGAAGATACTTCTAGTATAGAACTTACGGTTACATGTAGCGAGCTCAACTGTAAATGGTGTCTCTGCTATCAACACAGCGTCATGTGTATATCTTTTGTTGTTAAGATGGTGGCTGCCAATAAAGATTCCTGGTAGGAATTTTATTTCTTTCAGAATCACTGGATATGTTGAATAAGTCCGGTGAGAAGACACATCCTTGTCTTACACTTCTTTTCTATGTCGTTGTTAATGTTTAGGAGTCTGAAAATGTAGGTTGACTTGTAATGGTGGTGGATATTATAGTTACACGTGCCATGTTTAATGGATGTCAGTTATCAGTTATCTCCTGTTAATTTCCCTCCACCGCCTTAGCCGGGTATTGAACTCACACTCTTTCGGTCCTGTCACTGGATCTAATGAACGCCTTTATCTACTGTGCCATGCGTGAGTTCAATACCCGGTTAAGGCAGTGGAGAACTTTCAAAGGGAAATTAACAGGAGATAACAGATAACTGACATCCATTAAACATGACACGTGAAACTAGAACAGTCTACCCCACTGAGCGAAATAAAGGGTTCAGTACGACATTCCAACCACTTGAAGAAAGCCGGAGCGTACAAAGGCCGAAACGTTGTAATAAATATGGCGACAAAGATGAGGACAATAGTCCGAATAATGTAAATAATGTTCATAATACCTCATCTCAGAAATATAGACAGATACTGAAAGGCCGAAACGTTGTAATAAATATGGCGACAAAGATGAGGAAAATAGTCCGAATAATGTCAATAATATACATAATAAATCATCTCAAAAATATAGACAGATACTATTAGGCATCCTCACCAAAATTTTGTGTTTTCTCAAAAGTCCTTTGTAATGTTATCTAATTTAATTATTGCTGGAAAATTTGATGATTGTCGTAGATATTTGTTACACTTTGTTACGTTTTCTTTATTTCTTTTAAATCACGTTAAATCTTATTTTTCCCACTTTTACTGCTTCTCCTCCTCTTCTTTTTATTCTTCAACAACGCCTATTCACTGTTTCCTGACAATATGTATTTCTTACTTCTTCACAAACGTTTCTTTTCTTTCTTTTTCTTTCTTTTTCCTCCTTCACTTCATTCCTTCCTCTTCTTTTCATGCATTCTCTGCCGCTTGTCCTTTTCCTTCTGCTTCTTTACTGTTTTTATCATTAGTCTCGCCATTAATACACTTTCCGGCCTTTCTTTCCCGCCCTTTCTGACAAAATAAATTATTTAACTTTACAAGCAGAATATAAATTTATAAATGCATTTCATTGACTTTCTGTCTACCGACCTGGATGCAAATAAAATTCTTCCCGATTAACAAATAGATACTATTAACATATCAATAGTTATGCGCTATTAAGATTCTATAGGGTAGTCTGTAATTGCTTTTAAGTTCTTTTAGCCAGGAAAATTCAACAAGAATGGACTTACGTTTAAAGAATGTAATTTAATGCATTTTTTATATTACAACTTCTGATTTCAGGAAACAATTTTCATTTTCTCTTATTCCATGCATTTTTTTTCTCTTGTCTGTCTGTGATTTTTAATATGGAACATTTCGGCAGGTATATTGACTCTATTTGGTTACCTGTGTAAAGATCTCAAAGTATTTGCCTTATTCTATACATATTTCAGGGTTCGTCTTCGCTATTTTAAATTCAAGATATAATAGGATATATTTGCAGCATCCTTTTCGATATTCGAAATGTATGGGATGAAAATTTCAGATCTTTCAAAAGGCTCGGTATTTAAATCGTTTATGATTTCACATATTTCTCAGACTTGATGAATTATGGTTGTTGATTAAAGTACAAACACACACACACACACACACACACACACACAGTCATTACTATTGGAGTCAGTACTGTTGGTTATGTATACTTGGATAAGTATCCTTACCAGAAATAGGATTAAGATGCGCTATATTATGTCTAGTAACTGAGCTTATCTCTTCATCAACGATGCCCGATGGCCCAATAGTATGAAGCTCGCGTTGTATCATAAAGGTGCAGTTTCGATTCTCAGGAATGAAACGGCCGTTCAGTGCTTTTCATTTGTTTCTAACTCCATATATATATATATATATATATATATATATATATATATATATATATATATATATAAATTAACAGATTTAATATATGGTTTCTATGTATCAAAAACCGAAGCTAAAAACTTGAAATTTAGTTATATAATTAAATTAGAAGCATTTCCTTGAACATGTAACAGAACTAATGCTTTTACTTTAATTATATAATTTTTATACATGTTAATTCCTGTGTAGCGAAGAAAACATTTTAAATCAGTCAATTTAAAATATTTATGCTCTGTAAATTTAAATTGAGCACTGTTTTGTAAAATATATTATTGAAAAAAAAAGACATAGATACAAAAGATAGCCTTAGAAAAATAGTAGAGAAACTTGAAGACAAGTGCGCCTCGAAACACTTAGTCCTGACGGGCTTAATCACAGATTAAACAACACAGATAGATAATAATATATAATCTCATAGATCAATCACACCCACATTTCTCGACCACATTAGACAGACATGCTTGCAGATCTCTTCCGCATACACACACCCACACAAATATATATACACATACACACATCACACACACACAAAAAAAACTAAAAGATAACATACACTTAACAGACACAACTACTTCGTAGTACCCATTAAAGCTGTCAAAATGACTAAGGCGGGAAGACTGAGTTTCATGTCTTTCAGCCTCTATTAAAAAAAAGGCTTCAAAGCGGTCGTAAGCGGCCGTTTAACTACTACAAAGGCTGCCCAAAACTAATGATAAAAACAAATGAACATTGTAGACATTGTTCACTTTCTCCAAATATATCCTCTATTGTAGTGTATTGCTACTAACAAGCAGGGGGTCTTTCTCTCCTGATGATGGCCATGCAACTCAGTAGGACTGAAATTTCAATGTTTTAACATTATTTATTGTTCAAGACACACGCACACACACAGAGACACAGACACACACAAACATAGATATATATTAAATACGTCATCGGCGTACGCGGAAACCCTGGCTGTAGCGCCACCAGGGACAGCGACTCCACGTTGGTCTGGACTTCACTCCGTCCATCAGCCGGCGAAGGAGAAATTTTAATGCCAATGCGTATAGTAGGGGTAGACGATCGGACAGCGCAAAAGCACGCGGCAGCTTTTCGTTCACCTGTACCACAGCAATATAGGAGGCTAATCCACCGGCAGAAGTCGAGTTTGAAACCGGCGGCCTGCAGGACAGCAGCCAGGTAATGATGATGGTAGAATCTATCACATGCCAAATTCATCATCACGGCTTGCTCGTCGTCTTTTACAGTCTCTAGGAGTGTGCGGATCAGATGCAGGTCTTTCTGAATTGTTCTGCCCTTCACAGCACTGTTCTACTCGGGTCCCAACAGAATCTCGGCAACTGACTGCAAACGCTCCGTTAGCAGCGTTATGAGCCTATAATCATCTAAATCCCACGCAACACCCTTGTCCTTTTTCAACAGCATGGTCACAGTCCTGGAGATCCGATCATCGAACGGATCCATGGCGGAACCAGTTGTTGAACTCGACCGTCAAAATCGGAACAAAGATGTGCAACAGCCTCAAGTACAGTTCATAGGACAAACCATCAAGTCCCGGAGACTTGCCTCTGCTGACCCTTTTCAATGCTACCTAGACCTCGCTCACTATGATCTTCACCTCATAGCAAGATGCTTCAGTCAGCAAAAGCCGAGGAAAGTCAGCCAAATACGTGCGAAACTCATCGTCACAGCTCTCGAAATACTGCCACATACATCGTCAGTCGACATCAGAGTACGCCCCTCCGGGGTCTTTGGCCTCTCAAATGTAGCGACAAGAACCTCAACAGAAGGGCTCCCACCATACGTCTCTGGATTTCCAGACACAATCGAAAAGCTCGCTGTTATATCTGTGGTTTTTCATCCTAAAAGACGCGGCATGATTATAAAACTTCTTTGTGAAAGGGCCCAATGTACATGCAATGTTTTTTTGAAACCATTCTTATCACTGAACTCAGTAATGCAAATGATGCATTCTGTGCAGAACTTTACATCCAATGGACAATTACATTTATTTTTGCAGTTGCATATTTACTTTTCTTCCCTTTCATCTCTTTTAGTCTCCCAAATTTTAACGTTATGATTCTTGATTACATTCTCCAAGATACCAGAGCCACTATAACTCAGTTTCACCATATTTTAGGAAAATATTTATCCAGTAGCTTAAACAAATATCTTTCCAATTTTTGTTTTCAACTGCAAATTAAAAAAAGGGGGCGTTTAAACCAGATCGTATCTTTGCTTCTGGTTTTACATTTAGACTGGGTATGAGATGAGAAAACGAAATTCGTAATACGCCCCCCCCCTCATCTCTCAAAGCATTTTCATGTTTTTTTTTCAAATGTGTAAAATTCTCCTTTCTTGTAGGCGAATTTCTTGAGATCTTACATTCAGCCTCGCTGTGGATGTGTTTAATAAATCTCAAGTATTTGCTTGATCTGGTGTCTACATATCTGAGGACAGCATTAAATTGACATTTTCTTGATTCATTGTATATCAGTCAGTTATGGGCCATGCGTGATACACGCTTAAGCGACCATGAAAAATGTACATGACTGACGAGGCAGATTTTTGCCGCAGTTAGTTACTTCTGAAGTAGACCAGTTGTCATCGGTCTGTCCTGCTTTTACCCATAGCTTGAGGGAGAAGACAAGGATTGATACCTTTTCCAAGGGTATTAGCCCGTAAGCGAATGTAATGGATTCGACTCGAACTCGGCTCTCCGATTCCTCAATTCGAGCCGTTATACATTACTCCACCGTATAATGCTTATTAGAAGTTAGCTATATAGCTGGATATACCGCTAGCGTGAAACAAACATTAAATTTTCTCTGTTATTGCTGTATATCATTTAAAATAAGCAGAAATATTTCCTGAAATAACTACAACACGTTTACGCTAAACTAGACATGTTTACAAAAATGGCTACGAATACACTGGCACATTTCTACACGTCAAAAGAAACTGTATTTTGATAACAAATTTGACATAGTGTTCCACATGGATGGAATACACAATTCAGTAAGTTGATAATATTTCCCTTCTTTTTTTCCTGTCAGAACAATTTATGAAGATTGTATACACGCTATTTCTTTATAATGTCAATATTTGAAGATGTTTACTTTTAATTCTCGTCATTTTCCGTGGTTGTTTAAAATTTTCTTTCCTCGAATTTGCGTCACAGTTACTCATAAAAATGAACACCCAGAACTCCTAATAAAACAAAATATCAATTATATTTTGCTACTCAAAAATGATGGTGAAAAGAAAGAAAGAAAAAAAAAGAACTTTACTGAATAATTTAAAATATCTTTATAAAAACGTGATGAGTCACTTCCGTTTTGCGTTTAAAAAAAATATCATTAAAATGTCAAGCTTGGTCATTTCATGTTGAACAATTCCAGTATAGAATCTCTAGTATTATTCTTTAGGATATTGTTTTCTTTGGAGGGGGTTTTCTCTTTTTTTTTCGCTACCAGAATTCATCTAAATAATGTTGGGTTTACGGAGCGACAACTCTCACGGTGACACATTTAATCCAACTCTTCCAACTGGAAATTATTCATTTGACAGATACAAAATTTAACCATCTCTCTCAAGAGTTATTAAGGCTATTCAAAATTTCTGTTTCCAAAATGGCTCGCTTCTTTCGCTGTAAAATCTGAAAATCATGAGGTTAGAGGCCTTTGGAAAATGTAAAAGGAAATATAATTTGTATTGATTTTTTAATACAAATCTGCTTTCGACTCCTGTGCTTGGGATCAACAGCGGTTATTTTAGTGTTGTACGAACTCATATATTCAGGTATGGAAAAACTTTTTCAATACTTGTCGCAATACCTAGAACTTGAATCAACCTACGATAATTCGACGTAGGATTACTTGAATTTTTATTAAAGATATATAAAATGTATGTCGACCGACCTACATTTTATATTGAAAATCATATCAAACACAACTAAGAATGTCAAATAAATAACTAGATTTAAGGAAATTAATTGAAACAAAACGAATAATTCGATTTTTCTTTCGTGTTTTTTGGAATGAAACATGTCCCAGTGAACATATCATTACGTCGTATTCCACGAAGTCATTACTTGCAGATTGACCACCAATTATCGATTAGATTTAAATAAGGAGAGTTTCCGAGCCACTGGATAGTACTTTGATTTGCTCACTGGTAAGGGTTAGCAATGTGTTCGTGCAGCATTACAATTTTCGTACCCTTCCTTGGAGTAACTTACATCGCAGACAATGTCCGTAGGACAACTAATCGACAGTCGAGGCAATAGTGTCTGGGTTTCATAAAAATCCGATGCAATCACGGATGGCACAATATTTTTCAAGGCCAAATTTCATAATACGCCCGAAAATAGATTCATAATACTACACACCACTGCAAATGACCTAATCTGAGGAAAAACATATAAATCGATTGCACCCTGTCAATCTAGTGATTTTAAAACTGGCTTCATATTGAAAGAAATGAAACTAAAGTGGTTGTTTCAATTAATTTGCACAAACGGGTACAAAGTGAAACCGGTTATCGATTTTGCTGATTCAGTTTCCATTTCCACTTATGGGGTCTAATAAAAATATAATTTGTTGTTTCTTTAATTGATCTCTGCACGATATAATCACTAAACAAAAATAGCCAACCAACGGTTTTCAAAACGAGTCCATTCTCCTGTTGTGAAATATCATAAATACACAGAGATTCGTCTGGATTCACTAGACGTTGAGCATAAATCTCGCTTTTTTGGTGATCACTGATAATCACTTAAGTGTTTAGATGTGTAGAATATTTCAAGTAGTAAGATTCAATAAACGTAATCCACACAAAAGATGACACGCCCTGTCGGCTGGGGCTACAGAATGTGCCGACTGCACCTTTGCAGTAGGGTACGTTCCCCACTAAGTAAGCATCCTGGGTAAGACGATAAACAATATCCGAAAGCCAAATCTCTGATCAGAAGATTTTAAGAAGCATGGAACCATTTCTTAATTGCTGATATTCCCAGGTCCATCCTGATCCGGATGGTAGCACATGTTCAGGCCCTAGTTATGGACAAATAGTCAACCTCTAGCTGGGGTCAAAATGCTATAAAAGTGGGAAATATAGGTTTTAATACCAGCAATACATTTTTGAAAAAATTATTACCAGTAATGCATTTTGGAAAAAAAATATATTACCAGAAATACATTTTTGAGAAAAAATATTACCAGCGATACATTTTTGAAAAAAGTATTAATAGCAATACATATTTGAAAAAAATTATTATCAACAATACATTTTTGAAAAGAAAATATTACCATCAATACCTATTTGAAAAAAAAAATTACAGGCAATATATTTTTAAAGAAAAATATTACCAGCAATACAGTTTTGGGGAAAAAATATTACCAGCATTACATTTTTTGAAAAAATATTACCAGCAATACATTTTTAGAAAAAATATTACCAGCAATACATTTTTGTAAAAAATATTACCAGCAATACATTTTTTAGAAAAAAATATTACGAGCCATTCATTTTAGTAAAAAAAATATTACCAGTAATAAAAGTCATATCGGCATTAAATAACCCATTGAGGTGGATATGCCGTAAAACAAAACAAACCGAACCCAATCAGATGAGAACATTGCAACTGCAATTCTCTCGATTGCTGTTATGAGATCGAACGCTATCGGAATTCATAGCCATAAGATTTCCAATCCTCACATTTGCTGATGTGAATAGAAAGTTCTTCAATGTTATATGGTTTTCTCATTGTTTGATAAAGGCTTTGCTATTTATCCTGAACTACTTTTGCGACGAGTTGGTTCCCCCGACACTATATCATCGATAAGTTATTCTTTAGGCATCCAGCAGTGTCCCACAAAAATGAATCAATTTATATATATATATATATATATATATATATATATATATATATATATATATATATATATATAGGTGTTTTCCTCGTAAATTAGATCAAATGGCCAGTGAGAAGACTCCACATCGATTCTTCTAAAACTGCAATTATGTCTTGTTACTAAAGTATAGATTACATCCTCCATCAACAGTGGAGAATAAATTAAATCTGTAATGATCTTATGTAAGGTGCTGTATTGCAAGATCTAAAAATTCTATGTTATAAGTTCAATCACGGGAATAATAATGATGATGACGATGATGATTTATGAAGCTTATCTTTCTCACTTCTTTTAGCATTTTTAAACTATCGGGCAAACTTAGTATCTATCTATCTATCTATCTATCTATGTTCACATTGTCCATATCTATCTATTTATCTTTTTACCATAATTAAAAATATTTTTTGTGCTTCAAAATGTTATATCTTTTTAGTATGACATCTCATAAGTGACATTATGGTTAAAAGCTCACGTATTTCAAAGCTTGTCTCCTCCTTGTAGAAAGCCACTTGACATGTAAAGTCAACTCTCAGTTATTAAATTAAAAATTAAATTGAGATAATAAAATTATCTCATTTATCAATTTAAACAGTTAAAATCTGTGTGAGATATTTTAATTATTAATATAATAATAAGTTTATTAGTTATTATCTCAGTTATTAAATTAAAAATGTAATAACTTAATGTAATATCAATAATTAGTAAAATTATTTATCATTATCTTAGCTATTAAATAATGAAAGATATAAAGGTAATTCAATAATGTAAGAAATTCTTATACTATTTTAAATTATTATAAGAAACAAAAAAATATCGTTACGTCACATTTGATGCACCGTACTAAAGCTGTCGACACATTCAGCCATCAAATTATCGATGGAGACGTGAAAATAAGAAAACCCTGAGGTCAAAAAATGTTTGTCTAGAAGATTTTATGCTATAAGTAATATTTGTTACAGAACAGATTAACTTAACTTTAAATTTGCTAATCTAACGAAAGAAACGTTTCAGAAGTGTATATCTTATTTTAGGGGATTTTCAAAAGTAAAAAATAAGTTCGTTTACATTTCTCTAAAAAAAATTTAAATGGCCGTCTCGATTGGTTTCTCGGAAGTATCGACTAAAAATCATTCGAATTTCTATTTGAAATACTCCACAGTATTCTCTTCTGGAATTAGAAACCTCAATCCTTTAGCTTTCAATTGAAGCGGTTGGAAAGCTTCGAAAAGAATTTTTCCTTTATGAAAAATACATTTAAACTTTACGTATACGAATTTCTGGAGGTACCCAGTATATAATTATATATTTGAGAGTATATGTCTTTATCTATCGGACGAGCAATCCCGCATATTAGGCAAAAAAAAAAAAGGTTAATCCAAGCCACACGAGTACATCTGTGATACGTGCACTGTCACGTGATTAAAACAAGCAAACAGGATTTACATATCCGTCTTTCTACTTATTTACACATAGGCATACGCTCAAACGTATCTGAGCACAAAATATCGGCTAAGTCAAATACGTAAAGATTTTTGAGAGTGTTTAATATTTCGCATTCCTACATCTTTAGCGTTTTTCCTCGATGCATTATTAAACATTTCAGCTCTGCGTTTCTGGACAATTTTAACCCGCTGAGCCCTAATCTCCTGAACAATTTTAACCCTTCTGCCTGAGCTCCTGAATCAAAATGCGCAAATAATTGGTATGGAATGTTTCACGGTAGGTATAAAAAATAGTTACAAGTATTTACCCACCGTTCAACCGATGGCTAGGCATTAAGTCATTTTTCTTCTGCCACTGTTCAACCAGTGAATCGACATGACGTTATTTTTTCTACCACCGGTAAAGAGGCGGTCAAAGCTCAAAGGGTTAAAAACGGGGTTTACGTATATATTTTCCCTTCCATATAATACTCTCAATAAGAACATTGTTCTGAAGTTCTCTTAGAGGAGGAAACCCATCTACACTTATAAAAGTAAGTGGGAATTTTTTTTACTTTCAATAATTATCAATTATTAGATAAGTAAATGACAAAGCGATAAAATATGTAACTCATTCTCTCCCCTAAGAGGACTTGATCAGATTAACGTTCTTATTGATGAAAGAAAACAAAACTCTATTCTTACCTCTTTTTTTCAATTTTGTTGCATTTAATATTATATGCGCGTGTAGAGAAAAAAGTGTTTTTTTTTAAATTTTTTATACATTTTTTCGCCAAAAATGTTACATATATTTTTAGTCTTAACCGCCAGACAATTCTGAGAATATTGTATGGAAACATTTATTCCAAGCCGTTGACGTCTTCTAACAACTGGTTTGAGATTCAGAATTGTTTTCTCCCAGACTAGCTGCCAACCAAACGTAAAAAACCCAGTTTACACTGCTGTTGATTCCTACTTGGCGACAGTGGCAGCAGAAAAGGAGTTTCTCTCTAGAACACCGTGCGAAAGCAATATCCTCGGTGGTATTTGATCTCAGTTTGCCAATATCGACTGCTGTATCAGCAAAGCAAACATGATATTGTATCTCCACAATAAATCTGTCATGGTTTTTCCCTTATTACCAATTTAAAAATTTTACACGGAGTCTACAAGTGATAAGGCCGATGAACGCAATGGTTCATACGCTGAGAAAACAATAAAACTAATGCAAATGTGACCAATAATCCGATGAATTCGTGGAATGATAAGATCGTGTTTCACTATTAAAGAAAAGGACCCGAATTTTGTCAAAATATTGCCCGTATTTCTTGATTTATTTAAGCATTATCTCATAGATTTTCTTAGTTTATGATTGTTCGACAGTGCCATCTTGTTTCCTGTATTTTATAAAAATGAACTACTTAGGCGAGAGATTCTGAACATACGAATTTCGAAAATCGAGAGAAACACATTTCTTGAGTTACAGTGAAGTTAATCCTGTAAAAGGCACGGCATTCACTCGAAGTAGAGGGTTGCAAAGTAAGAGGCACAGTTTATGCGGATATGTGGGGAAGATAA
>CAHIKZ030002535.1:0-97500 GCA_903632075.3 Acanthosepion pharaonis | reverse complement strand
AATTCTAACATCGCTGAGTAGTCATTTAAGGATGACTTACTCGCATTGTATACATCATTCAGACTCATCTTCATTGTCATATTCACAGCATTTCGGCCGTTGTAGGTTGCGGCCTTCTTGCGGTGATTGGAATTTGTTTTCACTATCTGTCTATATCTCTGAGATGAGGTATTGAGATGGCCGGAGCGCAAAACGGCCAAAACTTTGTGAATATGGCAATGAAGATGTGTCCGAATAATGTAAACAATGTAAGTAATCATAATACCCCACCTCAGAGATAGAGACAGATACTGAAGACAAATTCAAATTACCTGAAGAAGGCCGGAGCGTACAACGACCGAAACGTTGTGAATATGGCAATGAAGATGAGGGTAACAATCCGAGTAATGTAAATAATGCAAGTAATCATAATACCTCATCTCAGGGATATAGACAGATATCAAAGGGTGACTTGTGGGGATAACTAATTTTCCGCCCTATAGCTTCACAGATGTAACGATTCACAAGCCCGTCGCTACTTTATTGTTATTTCAATGTCAAATGTTCAGACGAATGCCATTCTTTTATTTCATCACTTAAAGCCTTTGTAGCTAGAACACGTCATGCAACGTTCACAGAGTCGAATCACCCTCATTTTCTCCGTATTTCATTTTTAAAGAGAAAGCCCCCCCCCGCAACAACTTGTTCTTAGTGCAACAGACTATACTATGGATGCTTCCACGACCACTATAATCCTACACTCTTCAGGTTAACCGACAAATGTTTTCTAGCCTCCATAACCTCTTTCTATTCACTTCCCAATTCACCCTCTTAAATTCATATCACAACAGTTATTCAGTAATCATCTATCTTGAGTGGCTCTTAAGGTTTGTGTTGGATGGTATGTCAGAAAAGAAAACTGATATGTTTGTATTACAGGTATTTATTGCCACCATATCTGGCATTCCAGGTTGACTGTCTTTTCTGTCCCGAACTAACATATCTCTGGTCTCCCAACACGAATTTGCACAATACTATATCCTCTTAACCCCTAACAGTGCGATAATATGAAGTAATATTTGTGTAATCACCACACGTCTTAGACAAAGTTGGGTTTGAAACAAGAACGCATACGTTGATCATTTGCGAAAGCAATAAAGAAAATGAAATAAGGAGACGGGTCTGACAGAGAGCGTTGTATTCTCGCAAATCACATCTTCGAAATTCATTTAGTAAATACATATATTCAAACCTTTACTAATATAGAAAGTTAAGGCCTCTTTTCACTTTTAACCGAACTTGCATACGAATCTAAAAACCGATTATTCATATTTTTCGCCCTTTTACGGTTGGAGCGCCACCAGTATTAAGAATATTTATTCGCCATTATTTATTTCAAATCTTATATTCCATAAACGCGCCCATTTTAACTACGCTGTTACTTCGTCGCTTTCTCTTTCATTTGGCGATTGTTACCTTATTTTCAAAATCGTGTAAGTGCATGCATTTTGCGTCGAGCTCATCCAGACAAGATTAGCAACAATGTGCTTTCGCTTACGGATGATCAGGGAAATATTACATCTACATACGTTATTATTAGGGGTCAGGCAACGTCAATTTCTGTAATCGCTGCCCTCTATCGGTCATTCCAGACCCCCGTAGCAAAGTTAGATTTTATTACGAGTCTTTCATTACTGCTAGTCGACTTGAATCCAGCAGAGTGTTTGGCTGCCGGCAACCAGCAATAGAAATCAAATGACTAAGTATTCAAGGTGCCTCCTCCGACTCAAACCTTGCACAAGATATTATTCTGTAATGTTTATGGTGTCGTATAATATAAACAAATCAACGGTCAGACTCCAGGGAGGGCGGCTTTACAACTGCCAATCAGAGAATCTGCTGGGAAAAGTAACAATGTATATTTCTACTATCTTCAGGACAGGTAAAGAAATGCAATTCACAGTGACAGTGGCATCATTTTTTTTTCTTTCTGAATTTATGTCCCTCTTTATATTATATAAATTCAATAATTTTATAGATGAATAAGGCGCTTTCGCGAGAGGGTAGTTTCGAAGTGAATTTATTGCAAGAGAATTACATCGTGGAATACAGCTCACAGCCTGAAGTTATGGAATGAAGAATCGTAGTTTTTCTGTAAGTTATGCCGGCTTTTAAATCCGGCCTCGGTATTTCTATCAAAATCTTTCCACTGATGCGTTCCTTGCTCTTTCAAAGATTGATGGAGTATGTGCAGAGCCTTTTACAAATCGCGGGATATGTAATGATTTCTTGAAATAAAATAACTACAGGGTATCTTTTAAATAAAACTAGATGCGACTGATACTTGAAGCAGCGAGAAATCATTATTTTTAATCAATTCACCCCAACCAAGGCGAGAAAGTGACTAGTACGCAGGGGGAGGGGGTTACAGAGATTGAATGTCAGAGAAAAGACTGGGTATAGGCAGGATTGAGAAAAGTTTAAAAGATGAACGGGATTCAAGATAACAGAAAAAGGCGATTGGCTTTATATTACATTTTTGAAGTATTTTTCAGGGAATTAAGTAAATGGAAGGGAGTCCCACCGTCGGGAAATGCGAGAAAAGGAACTGTTGGGGTAGAAATGGCGGTTACATTTAACTATTTAAAAAGTAAAAGACTGGAAGCTAAAAGTCAATCTTAAATTCATTTAGTCGGGGCACGAGGAAAAAAAGTCTCTTCAGAGTGATATGAAAATATTTGTAGAAAATACAGAGGGAAACTACGTCACGTCAGGTGAGAAAGTGACTGAAGTCAAGTTGCCAAGGCTGAATCTATTAAATGGCAGATCCTTTTGTGGATATTGTCAAAACTCTCAAGCTGAATAGCAGGAGATACAGATCAGATATGGATATAGCGACATTATTCAATACAGGGTCAAATTTCAGGTTTGTAAATGTGCAAGATGGACTCTGACGAGAAAAAAACCTTCTGGCACAACACAATGATCCAAATTTCCTTGCAGTAGATGCAGCTATTGATTCAATGTAGTTGTTCCACTTTAAGTCAGTTGAAAACGTGAGGCCAACAAGGCACAACGAAACGTTCACTAAATGACTGGCATCAGCCATGCCTATGGCTGGAATGAAATGGGAGCAGATTAGTTTTGAAGACAAAAAAATCACAAGCCATTTTCTGCCCCCATTAACCACTGATTGGAGATCCTTTTTCAAAAGCAGCAGCCAGATTAAATTTGTCAGCTCTGAAAGATTTGCTATTGAGACAGGAGTAAATGCCAGTGTCAATTACTACTACTGCTGTACTGATGCGGCATTCACCCTGAGCGGATTGAGCCGGCTTCTTCCTGTTATGAGAAGAAGATTCTTGGGATAAATTACAGAAGTAGGGTACCCAGGCCTACTCGGATAACGTTCTTGCTTGCCGCGGGATTCCCACAGACGCAGAGACAGGAATGACCAGAAGCCGCCGGTTACCGATGCAGACGCTCCTTGGATTTTCACCAGAGCCCTTGTTAGCCGGCGTGTGTGTCAGACCTGTCCGCCTTGGGTGGCCCTACCAGGAACGAAGTTCCGGGCGGCATAGCTCTGACACTACCGTTTACACCCCCCCCACCGACTGTGAGGTAAGGGTTAGACTTTGGGGGCTTACAGTACCAGGTGTTCCCAAGAGGTCCCCCATTTAAGTACTGACCTGGCTCTACGATGCTTAACTTCGGTGATAGTACGAGAACCGGTGTTTCAGCGTGATTTGACAGTGTCAATTGGATAAACATCAATCGATATGTTTTGACTAGTTTGAATAATGTTTTATCCGAATTGTACATTTAAAATTAAAAATGTTTCGGCCGATGCGTTCTTCGGTCTTTGCAGGATGGGTGGAGCACCTAATGCCTTTTAGAAATTGTGTGATACTTAATGAGTTCTTGAATTAAAATACTTGTAGAGTAACTTTTAGAGAAAACTGACACTTGAAGCAGGCCGAAAACATCAACCACATGTTTTGATAAAGATACTAGGTTGAATAATGTTCTCGAAATAAAATATGTGAGGGAATGAGAAAGAAGCATATAGAAGATAATGGCACCTCAGGGTTCTTCAAACTACTCACCTTTGGGAATTCACAGACAGATTCTAACATCCGCCGAACTGATCGGAAAAAATCGGCCAAGAAATATTTCGGGATTGGCATTAGTTGTTGCCTGACGTTCTCCTTAATCTCACCCTATGTGTGGAATCTGCCTTTAAGAACAGGAACGCAAGAAATACGCTAAATCATCCCTGGGAAGACCGTAGAATATATCGATGGAATAATTTTAATGGTGGCGTACAATTCGGACAAATTTCAAAAGACGAAACATCAGGGTGGATGGAACTACGAAATGGAGCTCAGAATATTTGTCATGGAAATATTGATGGAACAGTTAGAGTGTTACGATGTATGGTATCTTGAAAAGAGGTTGAATGGTGAAAAATAATTCTCATCAGCATTGGCAAATTATATGAAGAACACATAAACCTTTTTCTCGATATTCAAAACATTGGGTTGCGTACTCGAACTTTGTCTATGAAAATGTCCTGCTTATATTTCGAGATTCACGGAGAAATAGTCATGTTTTCCTTTAGCGTTTCGTGTGAAAATTTTTGATATTTAATGAGAGATTTCTATTCATGTTTTTGTTATTGATTGGGGTGGGAGAGTTGTTGCTTCTCTTCCACTGAACAGGATTTCCATCGGCAATATAACGGCAATATGAAGCGGGAGTTTGTTTACATCTTCCAGATTGATATATTTTCATTTTATTTTGTTTGGCTAACTTAATAATCATAGTTACGTACGAAGAAGCTCTTCTATAAAAAGGAATTTCACTCAATCACATGGAAAATAAGCATTGGAAGAATCCTTATTTTTTTTTTTTTTTTACCGAAATTAGAATTCAGCTCAACAAACAGGAGCAAAACATGCAAAATTCTTTGTACCAAATAACGATATTTGCTAAAGTTAGTGACACAAGACAATGAGGTATACAGATCCGTTTGCAAGATGTTGGGGTGGGAATAAATGTTTAACTGTCTTGAAAAACAGCATTCATTGTCTTGATTTCTCATCGAATATTAAACTGTTATTCTTATTCTTTCATATTCAATGTTCCCTCAGGACGGTGGCCATTATGTCTCGCCACAATTCCTTTTCTTTTTGTAGTTCTTAAGAAATTTTATATTTGTGTTATCTCTCCTAAAACGTCTTCTTTCATTCATTTACTCAGGATACGTGGTTTTTCTCTATCCCTCTTGACTTCAATATGCCCTGTGAATATTAGATTCTCCAAGCCTTCTTTCCTCGTTATGTGCACTGGAAATTTAACTTTTTTTTTTTTACTGATGTTACGTATAAGTGTCATTTTTTTCTATTTTCTCTAAAACTTCATGGTTGCCCACCATGGCATCTCAGCACCCTCTATATCAGCATCTTTCTATTGCTTCAGGTATCTCCTTCATTGGTGAGGAGATCATCCAGCATTAACCGAGGGATATTACGTAACAGCTTAATACTCTTTACTTTGATTTGAACGAATATTTAACAGTGAAAATCAAGGTAAACTACAGAGTGATTAACAGTTGTTATTGTTGAATTTTTCTGTTCTATTTATTTACTTTTACTTACATTATTTACAATAATCGGACAGTTATCTTCATCTTCATTGCCATAGCCACAATGTGAATCTAATCAATGTCTTTATACACTGGACCATGTATCCTTGAGGAAACATGGCCCAGTCTCCCTTGAGGACACATGGCCCAGTCTCCCTCGAGGACAAATGGCACAGTCTTCCATGAAGACACATTGGCCAGTTTCCCTCGAGGACAAATGGCCCATTCTCCCATGAAGACACATGGCCCAGTCTTCCTTGAAGACACATAGCTCAGTCCCTCTTGAGGACACATGGCCCATAGTTTAGATAATAGTATGGTTTGATTTGATCGTTTGTTTTCTTTTTCTTTTTCTTTTTCTTTTTTTACATTATGTTCACGTATGTTGGTTTGGAAAAAGAGTGTCTCTTTTAGAAAAGGTGGTTTTTGAAAAATCTGAGACGAAATTTATATTTGGGCAGGACGTTGGTTCGACCCAGTGACACAAACATGGAGAGTTAAGTTAAAGGGAAATAACTGAGACATCCCGAAGAGGCATGGCACGTAGAACTAGAACAATCTGCCCTGGTGGACGAAATAAAGAGTCGGGTTCGAAATTCGAATCACCTGAAGAAGGCATGCATGTACAGCGAAACGTTGTGTATATAGCAATGAATATGAGGATAACAGTCCGAATAATGTAAAAAATGTAAGTAATCATAATAGCTCATCTCAGCTGTATAGACAGTTATTTACTTTTATTTTTATATTAATATGATTATCAATTATTATTTTATTTTTATATGATACTTTATTTATTTATTTTATTTCAGATAATAGTATAGCTGGCCACTCGTATTCGAGGATACCCGTCTACTAGGGTGGCTAGCCAATCCCTATTGCAGACATTTGCTCAGGCGTATTTGTGTTTATTCAATACCCACATAGACTACATGTGGCTTATACTGCAACTATGCTAAGCAGACCTTAGTTATAGTTTCTGGGAAGGAGCGTGATAAACAATTTGAACAAGGCCAGCACGCTTAAGCCCTCGGCCACGATAACTTGTGATTCGTGCTAGCACAGCTATCGACAGGCCCCAAGGATTCCGTCTACCCAATTTCCATCACAAGGCTTGGGTCAGCACGTGGTATGGTTTTCAAAGGTGTCGCACGCTAGGATCGACCCGCTCCAGTTCGATAACATCAGGAACATTCCTTCCTAACAAACAAAATATCATCTTCGATGTGAATATCTTTGTTAAAATGTACGTATAACGACTCTGAATATGGCTTATTAGATCAAGGACCAACTTAATAAAAAATGTATAAATTTTGGACACTTTTTGTCTTTATTTTAACCCGAAATTAAAGCAAATATACGAATATTAGAACGGCTCATGATCAGACATAATAGACATTCATTGTATGTTATATTTAACAATATATGTTTATGTACATATATATATATATATATATATATATATTACGGTCAAAGACAAAATTACCTCAGCATGAGTATAGTCTATTAGCCTAATATAGATGATATATTGTTATATTGACATAGGAGGTTGCTATGCGACGGAATAGGTGATAGGTGACAAGTAGGTCGTATACCAGTTCAAAATATTAACAACAGAACCCATATGTCTAGATATATAATGTAACTATGTGGGATGGCTTGAAATATAAAAAACAACAACGAGAACACATATGTCTAGATGCATGTTATTTTACTGATGTGCTAGTCTAAGAGACTATATGTGAAATGTAATTTTATTTGCCTATATATATATTAATAACACATATAGACATATATAATATTAATATTTGTTATTTTTCATTATTCTGGATGCCAATATTTAGTCTAAGAGACTTTCATATTCATGCGGACGGTAAGGTAAGTTCAAGATGTCTTGTATTTTTATCTTTTGCCTTTATATGTCTAATGCATATATATATGACTAGTGTTATAATTTTTTAATATATATGCTTTGATAACACTGTGGATATAATATCAAATGTTATTTTTTATGCCAATATTTAAGCAGACTATATTCATGAAGATTCATTATATACCAAAAATATATATATATTATTATATATATATATATATATATATATATATATATATATATATATATATATATATATATATATTATATATATATATAATTTCAATTAGATCTTGTACAGGTACATAATATCTATGGTTTCAATAGTCATTGTATGGGCCTGTTATATATATATATATATATATATATATATATAAGTGAACATAGAATTCAAGACTTAGAGGCGACAGTCTGTTTTATGCTAGATATTTTACACACGCTCTATCTCTGTTATTGAGCACTTTATCCCATAAATATAGCACATCTTGAGACTATATTTCTTCATATATATATATATATATATAATACTGGTTGAATATAGACAAGTAGGAACCCTTTATGAATTTCGTTTCCTTTCTCTATTCATTCGCTTTTCATTTAGCTTCATAAGTAATTTTAACCATTCCAGAAAATAAATCATAGACAACTGCTCCAAGTACAACCGAAGAATTGTTCAGCAAAAAGAAAGAATCCACAAACTATGCCATATTATAGGGAATCCCTGCAATGCTATAAGAATTAAACAGGCGAGACTTTTTAAGTTTAAAACCGGCATTTATAAACACAAAAAAGAGCCCTTCATTGAGGTAACCTTTAAATTGATTTTTAAAATCCTGCAAAAATGCTACTAAATGCATTTGATGAATACGGTTTTATTAATTATCGTTACCAGTTTAAAACACTTATTTTATGTGTTGATATTGAAATAATTAAGTGGAAACTTACGTCTCCAAAGTGATTATTGCGTAGGAGTTAAACTGCAAAGGAAAGACAATTCGTTTGTTAGTAAAATCACAAGATGACCACTAAAGAAACATTTTCTGTAAAGAGTGTCCTTTCAATAACTTATTTGTATTAAAAAAATAACTTTACTTCAAAACGAATAGATGCGGCATAGTCTTTTGAAATGAACACTTATGATAATTAGTTGGCTTTCTCGCCAAGGCGTTTTGGTTAAAATATTCGATGACGTTTCTTGAGAGCTACTTGACAGAAAGTTCTAAAATAATTTTCTATTAGCAGAATTAATTCAAGAATTGCTTAATAACAATAAAATAATTATAAAACATTTATTGATTCAGAGTTCATTTCATTCGATGATTTTTACCGGACTCTCCTAGGTGGTTTCCGTCGAATCAAAATCAAGACGAGGACAGGAGAGATGATATTCAATAGAAATGTACCTAGCAACCTTAGTGGATAAAAAAAAACTATTGGTAATAATTTAAAAACAAGAAGAGAAAAACGAATTATGGCAAAACTCTTTCCAAGATGATAGTGACTTCCAGAAGAGAAACTGAAGAAGTAATTCTTAACGATTTTAATAAAATATTGGGAAAATATTTAAAATTGAAAAAAAAAAAAATAATATGATGTTAGGTAAATAAATGTATCAAACTTTCTTAAGTAAGTAAAATTCAAATTATTTCAATATACTTAAAACTTAAGCGATATCAGTCACTTTATGAAATGGAAAACAGCTGGATCTGTCACAAAAATGGAATTGGACATTTATATTTCCACACTAGTTATTACCAAGTGAAATGAACTTGACAAATCATGGCAAGCGGCGCGGACAAATAGAAATCACTGAATTATGAATTACTTTTGACAGGATAAAAAACAATGTTGTCTATAAAACAGTGCCCACAGAGAGCTTGGGGAAGCCCAGGGAGAACGAGTGAAAGAAAAGACGCCCGTTAAACTTTCACCTCCTCTCATCTTGGCTTCGTTCTCCTATAACATTAGGCTACAACCGGAGGATAAAACCTTGTTTACTGCATGAAATTATTATGGTCTTCATTCGTGGCCGAAGCGTTATTCTTAAGCTTCAAATGTTTGCCTAGAAAAAACGGAACCCTGTAAACGAACCTGGTGTCTGGTCTGAGTTGCAATACTACAAAGATAAGTCTGTGGAGTATATTAAAGATTTATAGCTATCATTATGGGGAAGTCATAACTCTTTATTTCATTCGTTTTAAATTCGAAATTATTGAGATATAGTGTTTAATTACCTAACAAAAAAATAGACACATTAACGTATTTCCTTCTGTGTAGGTTTACATTGACGTCTTCCTTCTTTTCTTATATTATGAACATTTTAATATTTATATGCTGTCAATTGTCCTCATCATTGTTGCTGTCATTATAACGTTTTAACAGTTGTACCCTCCGGTCTTCATTAACTTTATATGTCTCTAGGTAAACCTCTAGGAATTCTGAACTGAACCCTTTATTTTAATCTACGGGGTAGACTATTTCGTTCCACTGCTAATGTGTAGAATCATTTTGTCTAATGCTTTTTTTTACATGGCTTAGTTACTACCTGCTATGTTTCATTTATTGCAAGTAGAAACAAGGGCAGGAACTCATCAAATTTACGAACTACGGTAGAACGGGCTACAAGGGACAGGAAGATGTACTGAGCTATCATCGCCGACATACTGAATGGAAATAACATATGCGGTATTGATTGCCAATGTGTCTGTCAAAGTGTCAGCTAAAGAGAGAGACGCCATTAACGATGTTGGCAATCAATGCACTCTGTATGTGCTTGTCCTTTGTAGCTCTTAATAAATTCCACATTGAACTATACATGCATTTGATAGAAAAGCAAGCCGATAGTGTTTTTTTCAGAATATCTGCCAGAGAAATCGTAACAGTTTTTAAGCTTTTAAACCAGAGTTTGACTAACTTAAAAAATATGTGAAGCTGGTTGTATTTCTCACTATTCGTTTTATCAGTCACCAGACCCTCTACTAGAATTTATTCTAGGTATCAATCGTCAAGCATCCAAGAGCTCAGCCCGTTTATTGATTTGGTTTGGTTTATTTTACGGCATATCAGCCTCAATGGGTTATTTAATGCCGACAAGATTTTTATTGCTGATAATAATTTGGTTCAAAAATGCATTGTTGGTAATATATTTTTCTTCAAAAATGTATTGCTGGTAATATTTTTTTATCCTTTAAAAATCTATTGCTATTAATATTTTTTTTTCAAAAATGTATTGCCAGTAATATTGTTTATCCTTCAAAAATGTATTGCTGATAATATTTTTCCTTCAAAAATTTACTGCAGGTAATATAATTTTTTTACTTCAAAAATGCATTGATGATAATATTTTTTTCCTTCAAAAATTCCTTTCGAGTATGTTTTCAAAAATATATTGCTGGTAATATCTTTATTATTTTGCTTTTTCAAAAATGTGTTGCTGGCAATAATATATTGTTGGTAATAATTTTTTATTCAAAAATTAATTTCTGGTAATAATTTTTACAAAAATATATTGCTGGTATTAAAACCTGTTTTTACACTTTCATAGTGTTTTGACCCTACTTTGGTGGTTCACTATTTGCCCATAGCTGGGACCCTAACAGGTGCTACCACCCCAGGTCAGGGGGGAACTGGGAACACCAGCAATTAAGAGGTGGTTCCACACTCCTCAAAACCTCCTGATCAGAAGCCTTGCTGTCGGACGTAATTTATTGTCTTACCCAGGACGCGGACGTAGTTTATCGTCATACCCAGGACGGACATTTATTGAATAGGACCAACAATGAGAGATATGTCTGTTTAGACCATTATATCTGTCTATATTTCTGAGATGAGGTATTGTAGCTATTTACAGTATTTACATTGTTCGGGCCTTTGTCCTCATATTTATTATTATATTCATGATGTTTCGACCGTTGTACCGGTCTTCTTCAGTGTATATATATTTGAATTTCGAACTGAATCTTTTAATTCGTCCACTGAGGCAGATTGTTATTATTCCTGTAACTAAAAACTCCAAGTTTTTGTTCACTTCTGCTGTTGCCAGGTATTGAACTCACAACTCTGGGTAAATTTACTGGATTATATCCACCGGGCTAAGGACACATGGCCCGGCGGATAAAAGTGAACATAAAGACAAAGGCGAGCACAACAGTTCGAACAATGGAAATAGTGTTAATTAGACCAGTATATTTAGTAACTATTAAATGGTTGAATTGCGAGTAAATCATTTAAAGACACCTAAACTTCCCAAACAGCTCAAAACTATGTGATACGACTATGAAGGAGATTTTGTGGTTGATTTTTTATTGTATATATATATATATATATATATATATATATATATATATATATATATAAAAAAAAAATACCAATCAAATGATTTAAGACATTAAGAAGTCTTTTAAATCGCTACTTTATGACTATTCGTAATAAGTTACCTATATAATAAGAGAAAAATATTTCCAAATAATTGAAGCTTGAATTAAAGAAAGAAAATTAAATCTAAGAAATGCCGTTTTACATATTTAATAGAGAAAATACGTATCCAATTCATAAAATTATTGTAATTGCATGTAATAGCCATAATCCTAAAAACTATGATGCTAAGATAATCTATGAGAGAGTGTAGTACTTGTGTATTCAATGTAAGAATATAATGTTTTCTGATTAATGATATTGCAATCTCCCGAAGGACTTGAAATTCATGTTATAAAAGGACCCTAAAGGTTTTTTTATCTTACTACATGCTATATGCCAACATTTATTAAGAATTATGTCATATTCATACATTATTAAGTGATATATATCGGCGCTATTGTTAAGTATTGATTTCCAACAAACAAATAAACATAGCTTTAAATATTTAGAAATAAATAAAACTAACAATCCTACATATCACTTAATGTCGTTGATATAACTTAAAAATGATAGCTATATTAAATAATCATTTATAAAATCGTTATTCTCAAAGTTTTTATTGTATATATTTTCATATATATATATATATATATATATATAAAGAGTTAATCATATATTATATTAAGTATCCAATATAATATATATATTTTTATATATTTAATTATCATGCATTTGAGTAGACACACACACAAAGTTTGTGTTTATAAACGATATTGTCATTTCTGTTCCACCGCACTAGCATTGAATAAAAGGGAAAAAAAAGATTTTTTTCCAAATTAAGGAAACTGATGTAAATCCGATTCCTAAACAATTCTTTGATATTAAACAAGAATTATAAAAGAAAGAAAACGCTTGACTTGATAGAATGCGTACTGAAAATTTTTTTTTTTCATAAAACTATTCGTAAATTTAAAATGTTTTAAAAAATCCTATAGAGGAGTAATAAGACGAAAAATATTTCGAAATACGTTAGACGTTATTCAATCTTCAAAAAGAAAAAAAAAGAAGTCTTGACATTTTTTTTTATTATCCAAGTACCGTTCGATTTTTTTTTTATTATCCACGGATCTTTTGAGTCGACCAGACAGAATGACAAGACTATCGTGAGACCAGTAAACTGGAATGTAAGGAACTGACAATAATATATATATATATATATATATATATATATATATATATATATATATATATATATATATATATATATATATATCTCATTAGCAGCCTTGCTTCAACGTCATAAGTCTAATCTGATCGACTCATATTGCCTTGCTTTTTCTTTTTCTTTTTTTTTTCTTCTGGCATTTTCCGCTATCGCTTCTTATTTGTCAGTCCGACAAAGAGAGAAGAAATAATGTACTTGATCTGCATAGAAAATTCCCCGCAAAGTGATCCTACCATTTTCGAGAGAATTCAGTCAATTCAAATAGTGGAATGTGATTCCTGAAAAATATAAAAGACATCATCTAAATATAGTTTCGTTATGACTGGTTTTACATAACAGGAGATTATTGCAATCTGTCTGATCTAAAACCAAAATGGATGAAACAGATTTAAAAAAAAAAAATAATAATGGGTTTTCAACCAGTAACAGCCTCAAGAGCCATCATGGCAGAGGATTTCTAATGAAGTGAGTTTTATGAACTTAAGAGGAATGCATATATGTTAAGATTAAAATAGATAGTGAATAGCCTTTGATTTGAATTGATTAAGATCTTAGTGTTTAAGGAAGCACCAACGCGGGAGTTGGTTCATAATGTAGAAGTTCTCGTGAAAAGATTTTTGCAGTTAAACTTCTTCCTTACAAATGAAAGACCTAAGTGTAAAGAGCTGAACTTCTGGGACTAGAGAGGGGAGCTCATTAGATATTGTAATTTTGATAGATTAAGCTTACAACATATGCAGTAAAAAATAAATTAAAAAAGAATGGCTTCTGGGGTAAAAGTAATGGCTTTAATTCAAAATTCCGGTTCTACGATTGTAATTTATCGCCACACCTATTTTTAGTAGCTGGGTATATAATTTTTGTCTTCGATTGGCATTGAACAGATCTATAAGTGGTTTACACTTTTCTGCTATTTAAAAGACGTTTATTTTCCGATTCAGCTCATATGAGTTGAGTATTTTTTTTTAATTATTTTTCCTCTTTTGTCTATTTCTTAAAATATTTTTGAAAATATTTATATATACATATAAATGTCGATTTTTGAAACATTAATAATATCAAAAAAATGAAAATATAATAAGTAAAAAATAAATAAAATAAATAAATGAAATATAAAATATATAATGATAATATTTATATATCAAGAAATATAAGAATATTAATATGCTTAAAGCCATATTCACAATGTTATATTGCAGACCCTGCAATGAATGAAAAAATGTTTATTAAAGCAGTAAGCATTAAGTATGAGAGATGTCAATTCAAAGAATTTAATTTAGATATCAAATTATTTTTAAAAAGAAAACTATGACATACAACAAATCAGTTCGTTATTTTAGGGTTTAATATCGAAACCTTCTCGCTTTTCATACTGTTATTGCTTTGCGATTCAGTTTGACAATGCTTATAAAATATTTACTTTCTCCGAGGATAACAGCAACAACAGAAGCTGAATGTGTTTAAAGTGTATTTCTCCTGACTCCTTTCAATATTTTCGAATCCGAATCTTCCACAGACAAATAGAAAAAGCTCCCATTTACAAAGAATGGGGGCTTCATGACAAACACTAACACAACCTTTCATTTTCTTTTTATTAGATTGACAAAATTTAGAAAAGAAGATTGGTTCTTTTCTGAAATTTCCCAGGGGGAAAAGCAACGAACGCGCGTGCAAATGAATGTTTACGTTTGCTTACTCAAATATATTTTTTGTACTTAAAGAAACCAAACAATTCATTTTTTTTCCATAAAATTAAACAAGACTTGGACGAGGTACTCCATTATTTTTCTTTTACCCATATATATATATATATATATATATATGTGTGTGTGTGTGTGTGTGTGTGTGTGTGTATATATATGTGTATGTATATATATATATATATATATATATATATATATATATATATATATATATATATATATATATTGAAATTAATATATAATTGAAATTATATATATATATATATATATATATATATATATATATATATAATTTATATATTATTTATATATTATATATGCGCGGTACTTATTGGAAAGCGGTCAATATCAGTCACAGAGCTAACATACTTTTTTTATTGATGTGAGTTTGTGACACAAACTCACATCAATAATAATAATTAATATATATATATATATATATATATATATATATATATATATTTTTAATTAGATCTTGTACAGGCACATAATTGCTATGGTTTCAATAGTCATTGTATATATATATATATCATATATATATATATATATATATATATATATATTTCAAATGACACCGAAGATAGATATTTGATCCCAGATGAAAGTTGGTTTTCAGTACAGAGTCTTACACCTCTTGTAAATCTGGCGCGCCCAATGTTCATGCGATAATTTAAACAATAATCTAAGCACCTTTACTTTTTCTTTTTATAGCTGTGACAATTACATCTTACTCTTTTTGCGCAATAATTTAAATTCTAGTTCGAAAACTGTTTTTTTTATGGAAGGCGTGAGCACATGAATATTGAATATGAATGCGTATTTCAAACCTTCTCAAGTTTAAGTGAATATGTAGAATATAATAGGAATAATTTAAATTTTATTGAAAAAGTACCATGTTAGAATGATTAGGAAATACATCGCAATCAGATTGAATTATTTCAGAACTCCCTCGGCATATTCGATTATTACAGGTTTAATTCGATATGTTCAGTTATTTAAGAATTATTCCATCATATTCTGCCATTTGAGAATTAATTTGACATATTCTGTATTTGAGAATTATTTTCTAATATTATGTAATTTGAGAATTTTCTCTTCAATTCTTTTATTCCCGAAGGATTTCATCATATTCTCTTACTAGATAATTATTTCATCATATTCTGTTATTCGAGAATCATCTCATCGTATTCTGTTTTTTGTCAAATATACACATATTCTTTTATTCCCGAATTTGTTCATCATATACTGTTATTTGAAATTATTTCAAGTTCTGTTATTCGAGAATTATCTCATCGTATGCTGTTTTTAAAACAATTAAATACACATATTCTTTTATTCCCGAATGAGTTCATAATATTCCGGTATTTGCAATTATTTCGTCATATTCTGTTATTCGAGTTTCATCTCATCCCATGCTGTTTTTTAAACAATTATATTCACATATTCTTTTATTTCCGAATGGGTTCATCATATTCTGTTATTTGCAATTATTTCATCATATTCTGTTATTCGAGAATCATCTCATCGTATGCTGTTTTTTAAACAATTATATACACATATTCTTTTATTCCCGAATGATTTCATCATATTCTGTTATCTGAGAATTATTTCATCATATTGATTTATTAGAAAAATATTTTATCACACTCTTTTATTAGAGAATGTTACATCATGTTCTATTATTTTAGAATTATTGTATTTATTTTCTGTCATTTGAGAATTATTTCGTCATATTCATTTATTTGAAAATACATCATATTCTGGCATTTGATAGTTATAACGTCATATTCTGATATTTCATCAAATTCTGTTATTTGAGAATGCTAGCGTCTTATTCTGTTATGTGAGAATTCATCTAAGTTCGAAACATGGCTCCCGGTCACTTAGCTAACAGATGTTTTACTGGAGGGCCTTTCCTGCGACATATATTTAGCCGAAGGAAATTTAGCTGACTGGACATTTAAACGAATACAGAGTGGCCTAAAGGGGAAAACGTTTTTTCTTTTCGATGCCAGAAATGTATTTTAAAATAAACGGAAACGACTACTCCCTCTTTTTTAACAGGTGTTAAATGGCTAATGTCCAGAATCAGTTTCATAAATCATCGAATATTAGATATACTTTTCAGTTATCTTTTAGATTGACTTCAGATTTGTACTTAATGAATATTCAGTGACATTAGGCTTTTTTGAATTATCAAATATTCAATTGAGAAATAAAACATTCGTAACATATTTACTGTCCGTTTCTTTGGTGGAATAGTTGAAAAAAAAAAAAAAAAAAAACTCTAAATCTATAGACAAAATATACAGATGCATGTTGGGATTTCTTCCTAGCCATTCCTCGGTCAAATCCACCATATTTCTGTTCTTTCTTGTCTTGATGTCTCATGGCTGCGATCTCTTGTCTGAGTTCCATCTCTTTGTTAACATCCTTCTTAGTTTCTGAACATTTTGCCTCATTACCGTTGCTTAGATTACTTTTGTCTTCGTAGCATTTCTTATTTCTGTCCTTTTATCTTTATTTTTCTAGTGTTTATTGTAGACTTTGTCAATTCCATTTGCTAGACATTCTAGCCAATTACATTTAACTATGGCCAACTAATCTACACATTTAATAATATTAATGAGATTTATTTATTAATATTAATGAGATTTTTTTCTCCCCACGCAAGTTGTGAAGCCACTAGCACGCAAGGGGTTATATTTGGAGCGTGAGCAGATAGGAGTGATAGAGGAAATGATGAAGAGAAGGATAGTGGATAGATCAAGGAAACTGGAGATGTCTATTGACATTATATTTGAATAGTTGGAGATTATAGCTATCAGGGAAACAGGAATAGGGAAGGGAGTTCCACAGACGAGAGGTGCGAGATAAGAAGTTATTGGAGTAGAAGAGACGGCTACATTTAACAGTTTCAACAGTGAAAGGGTGAGAGCGGGATGCCAGCGTCGTAAGACGCTTGAATTCATGAAGCCTGGGAACCAGCACACGCAGCTCATCGGAGCAATTACCAAAAAAGTATTTGTAAAAAAAGTCAGAGAGAGGCATCGGCACGTCTGTGAGAGAGCGACTGCAGACGAGATGCCAGATCAGGGCCATTTGCATTGCATATCCGTCTCTGGATCTTATCAAGAAACCCGAGGCTCCAGACCACATATGGCAGCAATACTCTATGCAAGGGCGAATGGTTGATTTGTAGATTTGAAGGATCGATTCCGGGAAGAAAAATTTCCTCGCGCGGCACAGGGAGCCAACTTTCCTTGCGGTGGACGAAGCACTTGACTCAATGTAAAAAAAAATCCATCTTAGGTCAGCAGACAATTTGAGACCGAGCAGCCACAGAGTGCTCTCGAAAGTTGAAATATCAGACATTCTAATTGGGGGGCAGGGAATTTATCTCTGATTGATTAATATAGAGCAGTTTTGTTTTTGAAAAGTTAAATTTATTAATTAATATTTTGAAATTTATTAATTAATTTAATGAGATTTATTAATTAATATTAATGAGACTTGTGTCTGAAATTTTTCATGGATGTTATTCAAATTACTTTAACTATTTGATCTATTTCGGATACACTCGTCCTTAAAATTTGATGCCTATTTTTTATTTTCTTAATGGAAGTAAAGTACATATTGAATGTAAAATGGCTTCCGCGTATATTGTCTTTCAGGCTTTTTTGAATACATTTTACCATTCTCTGACACATGCTACCAAAAAACGTATCATTTCTTTTTTATGGACACCAAAAAAGATATTTGTTGATACACCCTCCATCTCCCATTGTGTTGTCTCTCCCTTCAGCTTCATCCAATCAACTATCTTCTCAGTTCCTCTCTCTCTCTCACTCAGATACTATTTCTCTCTCACTCTCGCTCTCTCTCTCTCTCACACACTATCTCTGTCGTTTTCTATTCTGTCGTCAGTTTTCTTTCAACCTTTATTTCCAAATTCTCTCTTTTTTCGTCCCTTCTTTTCTCAGTTCAGTCTCATTCGCCATATTTTTTTCTTCAGCGCTGCGATCGCTTGTCTGTATCCTTTTTGTGTGTTAACACAATTCTTAGTTTGTGGACATTCTGTCTCATTACTATAACTTTGCCTACTTTTATCTTGTGTATATTAATTGTTTAGTATTATTTTTATACTGTTATTTTATTTCTTTTGTTAATGCAAACTTTGACAATTCTGTTTGGTTGCTACATCAGCCAATTACATTTAACTAAGTCCAATTGGGTACCTCGAGGCGGTCTAAAGGTTAGCAAGCTTGTCTCGCTAGAACATTTACGACTGAATAGTGAGTTCGTTCCTCACTGAACCGCCCCAAAAATTTCGGCCTTGTCATCAAATCTGGGCTACAAAAAAAATCAATATTGGGCACCTAGAGGCGGTCTAAAGGTTAGTAAGCTTGTCTCGCTAGGACATTTACGACTGAATAAAATGAGTTCTTTCCTCAAAACAAAAACATATTTTCGGATTGTGTCACATCTGAACGTAGATAAAAATTACTATTGAATTTTAATTATTAGGGATTTTTTTAAAAGTTAGCAATAATGTCTCTAAGAACATTTAAAAATAAGTAGTGAGTGCGTCATAAATAAATGAAAGAAATAACTTTTAGGCCTTTGTAAAACAAATGAGCTACGTTTTAAAACCACTTTAAATTTTTTTTTCTTTACATATAAATTTGCCGTGTTAAACGAACTAACTGAAATGATATTCGTGTATTCTGTAAAATATATTATTTGTCATTCGATAAAATCAATTCACCTTAAGCAAGGTGATAATGTCACTAAGACGCACGAAGCTACTGAGAGTGAAAGAGAGTGAAAAGTCTTTAAAAAAAACTGAAAACTCAAACCGAAACCCTGCTTCTATTGAATAAAACCAGAGAGGAAAGTGAAGTATGTGATGCACGAACCTATCTACTCCCACTGATGAAGCGCCTGTATGCGAACATAAAACGAGTTTTGTGAATCTCTAAAAATAGGTAGATAACTTACATATGATTTCTCATCGGGTCTAATTATTCTAGAGAACAAAATGATCTGAAAATTCCTAACAGGATTGTTTATCGGTAGAAATAATATTAACTACCCGAGATGTGACGGTGAAAATGTTTTGATGGGAGACTGTTTAATTAGACTGAAAGAAACTCTTAATGCAGTTAACTAAAGCAAAGAATACATAGTAACTGAAAGAAAACAGACATCATTGCTAACAACAAAAGAGACAGCCAAAGCTGTAAATGTTGGAGAAGTGAAATTTATGCAGGTACATAAATGTAAGTATCTGTTATGTAGGAACAGAAACTGTGATGCTGGAAGTCCAAATCTCATGAAAAAAGCGATGCATTTCAGAAACTAAAACGACTAGAAAATTCCTTCGAAAAAATTCCTAAAATTAGTATGACTATAAATTTTACATTCCGAAGATTTAGGTAGATCTGTAAAAATTGAGGATCTTGGAACCATATCTAAATTGCTGTTCTCCCACATCCACCCTGACCCAAGGTAATAAATTTTTGTTATCATCAGTTGATTCCAACGTTATGATTAAAGTTTATGAAAGTAAAAATATATATTTTATAATAAAAATAACAGTAATACATTTGCATAATAAAAAATTACCTGCAATACATTTTTGTAAAATAACAGAAAATAAAGAATTAACAGTAATACATTTTTTAAAATAAAAATTACCCATCCTTCCAAGAAAATTAAAAGACACCTAAGCAGTTGATACGCCGCTAAAGAAAGAAAGAAAGAAAGAAAGAAAGAATTAAATAAAATAACACTGAGATGCTATATGATATCTTTTCTCCTATAAAGCAAACTATTTGAAAAAAAAAAGCAAAGGTATTTTAAAAATATCTGAACAAAAGTGAATTCTGAGATATGGTTCTATATGGATAATGCTGAAAATGTCATTGAAAGAACATATTATTTATGAGGAACCATGAAGGAAATATGAACAGCAATAGAAGGTATACTTACAATCTGAATGAGTTAATTCATTCTGGTGCACATAACGAATTAAGATAGCCTATTGAATATAACACTCACGTATTGATATGCTGAATAACAGAAAAAACAAATAGAAACAGTGAGTAACGTACTTAGTAAGTTTGTGTGAATAGAAAGTCAAAGACAAAGGCGGATAGAAAACCGTCAGCAGTTACCTAAGAAAAAGCCGGATGTAGAGTGCAATAAACTGCTATGTTCTAAAAATAATAGGCATTATTTGTATTATTTACATTTTTCGGACTGTTTGTCTTCATTGCCATATTCACAATATTTCGAACGTTATACGCTCCGGACTTCCTCAGGTAGATTGTTCTAGTACCACGTGCCATGCCTTTTCCGGATGTCTCAGTTATTTCCTTTTAACTCAACTCTTCAAGGTTTGGTTCACCACTGCTGTGGCCTGGCATTCAACCTACAACTCTTTGTATCTAGTCACTGGTTCTAACCGTCTTTATCCCCTGGGCCATGTTCAAATCACCTGAAGAAGGTCGGAGCTTACAACGGCCGAAACATTGTGAATATGGCAATGAAGATGAGAATATTAGTTCGAATAATGTAAATTATACAAGTAATCATAATACCTCATCTCAGAGATATAGAGGCGGAAATGTTGTGAACATGTCAATGAGGATAACAGCCCGAATAATGTAAATAATAAAAGTATTCATAATACCCATTCTCAGAGTTATAAACTCTTCCTGATAATTCAAATTCTGTTAAAGTTGTGAATATGGCAATGAAGATGATGATGAAGGTACCAATAATGTAAATAATACAAGTAATCATAATACCTCATCTCAGAGATATAGAGGCGGAAATGTTGTGAATATGGTAATGAAGATTTTCCTTTAATAATGTAAATAATACAAGTAATCATAATACCTCATCTCAGAGATATAGACAGATAAAAGGCGTTATTTTTAATTGTGCCAATATATTTTACTGGTTCGATTTGACTTACCTTTTATTCCGACCAAATTCCGAAACGTTTTATTTACGATTCTAATATTCTGACAATATAGTGGAGTCAAGTGAATCAGGATTAAACAACGGCTAACTTACTTAAGGAAAGTTTGAATGGATGACAAATGAGGACAAAACGAGATGACAACTTTTCTTTTTTTTTTTTTTTAAGCATTTCACCCCAAGTAAGGCGGAAAGCTACTAGGACGCAAGGGGTTACAGAAAATTTGGAGCAAGGTCAGATAGGAGTGATAGAAGAAAGGATGAGGAGAAGAGTAGTGGATAGATCAAGGGAACTGGAGATACAGAGGCCAGTGAGAGAGAGAGACAGAGAGAGAGAGAGAGAGAGAGAGAGAGAGAGAGAGAGAGAGTACCGGAAACCCCTTCCTAAACAAGAAACAAGGCGTAAGCCTCTACTCATGTCCAAGAGAAGGGGAGGAGTGTTGACCGGGCGGTAGGAAAGCCTACCTACTCCTATTACATATAACACATACAACAACAACAAAAACAGAGGTAACGATGAGAGGGGGAGGTAATTTGCAAAGAGTCCTGGCTGACACTTGCATTTACCCTTTCACAACATTAAGTTTTAAGTTTTAACTTAGTATAAGTCCCATTGTCTATTCTAAAAAGAAATTGAAGAAAATAAGTTTATCCGGATTTATTGCCATGTCATAATAAATGCCCCAACATACGTGGCAGTGAGTGTTAGTCCGCTTTCTTCCTCATGAAAACAAGTGAATGTACAGCTTATCTTAAGTCCAAGCATCGACCCGGTAGGGGGGGTGGATCAACGGCCAATCCACCGCCCTCACCAAGTAGTGGGCTTGGGAGGCATGCTTTCAATAAAAATTAAGAACAACAGGAGAAAGAATGGTGGCCAAAAACAAATTCCAAGTTCAGAAATTTTATCAAGCAACAATAGTCGGCCACTAAGTCATGAGAATACTGACGAGACACTTTCACATGTAGTCAAAGACATTCAATTTTCCCCTTTTTCTGATTTTTCTTTCGAAAAGGGACCATCATACAATAAAATAAAATTTAAACATTAAAAAAAAAATAGAGTAACAAAACTGGAAGTCATGGAGAACCTTGATCAGCCATGACTAGAAAGGAAAATTCACGTAAGAGAATATGCATATATAATATCTGTCCTTTCTCTAACTCTCTGTTTACATTCTGAGACTTAACTGGAAAGTCTAACCAAAGAATTTTTAAATGAACTATCAGCAGTAGGTATCGGCCATTTTTCATTATTGTTTGAATTAGTCATTTGATTTTTTTCTTTCTTTGTCTCTTCCTTCAGAAGAATCTACCTGTGTTAATCTTCCGTTTGATTTTTTTTCTTTCTTGGTCTCTTCCCTCAGAAAAATCTACCTCTGTTAAACTTCCGTTTGATTTTTTTTCTTTCTTGGTCTCTTCCCTCAGAAGAATCTACCTCTGTTAAACTTCCGTTTGATTTTTTTCTTTCTTTGTCTCTTCCCTCAGAAGATTCTACCTCTGTTAAACTTCCGTTTGATTTTTTTCTTTCTTTATCTCTTCCCTCAGAAGATTCTACCTCTGTTAATCTTCCGTTTGATTTTTTTTCTTTCTTGTTCTCTTCCCTCAGAAGAATCTACCTCTGTTAAACTTCCGTTTGATTTTTTTTCTTTCTTTGTCTCTTCTCTCAGAAGATTCTACCTCTGTTAAACTTCCGTTTGATTTTTTTCTTTCTAATTAATGGTGTTATTTATCTCTCTACGTGTTAAATTTTTGTTGAAATTTCACGTTTGAATCGATCATAGTTTTTAATACAATTTAATATCAATATTTAACAGCCATTAGGCTATTTTTCTTTTTTTTTAGCCTGCTGCTATGGATTTGGCTAATGGGTATACTTTCACAACTCTAGGGGTAGATTACTAACCACTCCCATATCACAATATAAACTAAAATGTCTGCTAAATATCGCATGGTTAATAAAAAGAATTTCTGTGTGTCGACGATTGACTCTTCAAATAAATTAGATGAATTTACATTCTGAGATATAGCTGAAATGGAAAATCTAATAAACGACTATTTTGAATGATCTTTCAGCCACAGGTATCTGCCATGTTTAATTCTCAATGAATATTTCAACTTTGACTAAGTTATAACATAGTAACTTATTTTTCTATTTTTTAAAAAAAAAATTTTAAATGGGAGTAGATAGGCTTTCTTATAAACCGGATTATACTCCCCGCTTCTCTTTAGCAGAAGTAGATAGGCTTTCTTATCAACCGGATTATACTCCCCGCTTCTCTTTAGCAGGAGTAGATAGGCTTTCTTATCAACCGGATTATACTCCCCGCTTCTCTTTAGCAGGATTAGATAGGCTTTCTTATCAACCGGATCATACTCACTGCTTCTCTTTACCAGGAGTAGATAGGCTTTCTTATCAACCGGATTATACTCCCCGCTTCTCTTTAGCAGGAGTAGATAGGCTTTCTTATCAACCCGACTATACTCCCCGATTCTCTTTACCAGGAGTATAGGCTCATTCCTAATATTCTGTTTAGGAAGTGGTTCCCAGTTCCTTTCCTCTTCAAAGGGCTTAATAGTGGCGCTGTCATAAATCTTTTGTCATATGTGTGGATGCTGGCAAAATCTCTTCATACTGAGGGTATCGAGTCGGCAGTTTCTAGTTGCTGCTTCCCGACTGGTAGTTAGGAGGCCGAAATCTTGCGTAGTGTCTAGAGAAGCTGCTTCGATCATCAGTTGCATAATATCGTGAATCTTGCAGTGTCATGTAGCGCATGTAAGGGTGTCCTTGTATGCACCTCCGGTGGGCAACTATGTTTCAGTCTGCGTCAGTTCCCAACCTGTACATGTTACATTAGACGACCAACTGCGCGTACTGGCACTGTAGGATTTATCCTTACCGAAATAACACACCATGACACACCAGCGAAATAAAACTAAACCTGCTCACCAAAAAACAGCTAAATCTGTCATACTTGTTTTCTCCAATATTCGTGGTATTCGTACAAATTTCTGCATTGTGGAATCGTTTCTCTTCCAATAATCCTCAAACATCATAGCTCTCAGAGAAACTGATCTTAACACCTAAATATCCTCTTCTGAAGTCTCGTTTTCTGGCTATCTTCCACTTTTTAGGAAGGGTTATAATGCCCACACGCATGACCTGGGGCTTTATGTCAGCGAACATCTCCTGCCCGTTAGAGAATTCTCTCTTGAATCTCCTGACCATTCTTTCATGTCTCCGTCTCTCTCTTTACTAAACTCAGTCAGCTATCTCTCCACTTCCTCTCATGACTGTAGCGAGCTGGATAGTATTTCTGATAATACAGACAGGGTCATCATTCTACGCCTTTTTGCAAATATATTTGTAATCGCTTATCTTAATTCCCACCATGGCAGATGACTTTTCACTGTCACTGACCTCGCCGACATCCAAACACTGAACTTCTCAATCACATAATTCCTCATGCAAGTGGTGGGCTCCCACGTTTCCCCAGTAATTCTGGCCAAACGGAAAACAAAGATAAGTAAACATCTACTCCCATTCAAGAGACGGAGAAGGAGAGTGAACCGGACAATAGGCCAACTTATCTATACCTTTTGATATAAGGATCTGTAGATTATTATAAAAAAAAACGAGTCCTCACTGAATCAGAAGAATCAGTTATAGGTTGCTAAAATCTATGCGTACAACCTGTCTTCAGATTTTTACAAATTTTCTCGTTTAATTTTTATTCTGAAAATATGACAAAATTGAATTTATTCTCTGTAAATAAATATATTTTCGAAGGCTATGGGATGTGAAATCTCGGTAACCTTTAATGCAAATTGTGGGCATGAGGCATTGTGGGTCATAAGGATATAGATATTGTTGATTTTAGAAGTTGTTCTCCTGTGTTTACAAATTTTTGACGGCGTTTTGATTCAGCTAAGTTGTATTAAAGTATTCTGATTTAGGATTATTTATAGGCCCAAACCTGCCTGCTACACAGAAGAATGACTATTTGCACGTTTGAAATGCGCATTTCAGTATTTAAAAATTCAGAATCTATATGTGCCTTATGGCACAGCATAATACGATAAGGCTAATAAATAAAGATATAAAGAAAAATATGTTTAACTTTCTGTGGATCAATATCAATATTAAAGGTTAAGATATGCGTATTCAGTTTTAAGAAGATAAGCTACTAATACAAATATTATATCGCCATATATATATATATATATATATATATATATATTACGATAAATACATTATATATATATATATATAAAACCACTTAGTATTGTTTCATGCCAGACAAAATCTAGACCTGAAAATGAAACAGCCTGTCGCCTCTAAGTGTTAACTTTTAATGTTGACTTTTCTATCTCTATCTCTGATATTGAGCACTTTAGCCCATAAATATAGAACACCTTAAGAGTATATTTCTTCATATATATATATATATATATATATATATATATATATATATATATATATATATATATAGGGTAGTTTAAAAGAAGAACGGTAATCAAGGCAAGAGAAGATAACTGTTAACGTTGAAGTTAAACTTTTGAAGATTGTATTTATCAGCGAAGCAAGTAAACGGAGGAGAGTTCCACAGTTAGGAAGTAAAAGAAAAAAGTGTTGGAGTAAAAGTGGCGTTTGCTTTTACCGATTTCAAATGTAAAATGTTGGGACCTAGATGCCAATTCAATAGCACTCTTAAATTCATGTTGTCGGGTTACCAGGGACAAATACTCGTCGGAGTAGTTGTCATGAAAATATTTGTAGAAAAGACAGAGTGAAGCCCTCCAAGTCGGTGAGAAAGTGCCTAAAGTCGAGATACCTAGTCGGGATCGATTACATTACAGATCCTTCTTTGGATTTTGTCAACAAGCACTTTTATATTGATGTACAGCAGGAGCATTAGACCAGAAATGGCAGCAGCATTCAATTTCATGGACTTGTAACCTTGCAAGATGGAAATTTCTGCAGCAATTGATTTGATGTAGTCAGACGAGTGGAAATCGTGATGCCGAGACGTATTATCTATCTATCTATCTATCTATCTATCTATCTATATATATATATATATATATATATATATATATATATATATATATAATTTTAAAAAGTTTTCATGTTTCAATATTTTGATTATACTATACTTCTTCAGGCGATGATAAGTAAAATCAAATTATTGAAACATGGAAGCTTTTTTCGATTTCAGCATGTTTTTCTTATAATCTCTTATAATAAAAAATAGTATATTGCTCTACTTTGTCTTGAGCACTTATTTAAATGTAAATGCTACGAACAGTGGAATTTTACTCCATCTGTTCTTTCTCTCTTTTGAATGAATATATATATATATATATATATATATATATATATATATATATATATATATATATATTAAGACATTTTTTACATTAAACATTCTTTTATAGATACAAATATTTAAGTAAATGCTCTGTTTTATAATAAATCTATAAAAAGAATGTTAAACATAAAATTGTCCTGACGTCATATATATATATATATATATATATATATATATATATATATTTCTGTGAGGGTATAACATTTTATCTGTACTTTAGAAACGGAAATTTTAAAAGTATATATAAATATATACAAAAATATATGACGAAGGGAGGAAAAAGATGAGTAAAACTAATAAGCATCAAAGTGATATTGAAAAAAATCTGTATCGCCCTCGTTTATCCTGGCTCTTCTGAAGCAATCGAGGACAAAATTATGATCACAATATCTATCTTTTTAAAAAGTAGGTGCCATATTACGAACAAGGAATCAAGCTACATAGTAATTACATTTAGATCCATATTCTTGCAAGGAATACCGTAAAGTGTTTATGTTTTTTCAGTTTTGCTTTTTTTTAAAATCCAAGGCGACGATTTGAATAGACAACCGTTAGTTAAATAGATTCAACAAGCCACGACTTGTTGATTTACACGTACGTTTTACAGATTTTGGAATCTTGCAGTCTTGGATATATTATAAATTGTGCGATGGATAAATTGTCGACATTTTATATAATTTTTCTCGCGCTAGCCCGTTGCTTGTTTTTTTTTTTTGTTTGTTTGCCGACTACACATCATACAAGGGTCAGTTAGGCACCGTCTGTGAAAAGCCCGATGATATAAATAACTCCGTCAGGACTTTGGTAAAGGCATGCTCTACTGCATGGCATTCGCGCCGGAAGCTATAATACAAATATTTCAGAGAGTTTGGGTGTCAATGCCGGAGATTCGGAAAGAGTTGAATGAGTTCAATGGTGATTACAAAAGTAAAGCAGCTCGAAAATCTCACTCTCATCGTTCTAAGAAAAAAATACCTCAGCCTCAACATTGAAGTCTACATCAATTGTCTTGAGGTAGCGCTGTCCAGGGTCAAGAGAGTGAATGCTGGAAGAACCTATGTCTGGCAACAGGCCTCTGTAACTTGCTACACAAGCAGGAGGACTTAGTCATGGTTGTGAGACAATTTCTGCGACCACATTACCTCTTACATCTGGCCGCATAACTCCCCATGTTTCAACCCCCTGGATTATTATGTGTGTGGCGCAGTTGAGCGGTGACCAATAAAACTCCTTGTAATACAAAAGATGAACTGAAGGCAAGGATAATGAAAGCATTCATCAACTTAACAAGGACACTGTCCAGAAGATTTGCAGGAGATTTCGAAGTTGTCTGGAGGCCGTGGTTGAAGCCAATGGCAATTTTATGGAATAAATTTAATCTTTAGTTTTTCAAGATATTTTTATACAATTTTCATAAATATATCTTTTAAAATGACTTTTCAGAGTTGATTTTTCCGTAATTTAGACGACAATTTATCCATCGCAACCTATAGATTCTTTTAAAACTTTCACTCATCTTGCTTCTCTTCCAAATTGACAGATACTTTTACAGAAAGAACTGTAGCATCATAAGAACATAATTTGTTAGAACATATTGGGATAAAAACAGCAAATATTAACTTAATAGTTTGAAAAAATTATTGAATAGTAACAAGGGCTTGTCTTTTGACTACTTGAAATAGAACAAAAGGATTAAAGGTAAAATAAAATCTCAAACCTATCAAGCCATATAATACTTATCAATGTATATTTCTTTATATAGTTCCGGTGTATTTATTCATATATTTTTTTTATCCCATCTGTAGTGGGAGCGAGATAAATCAACTTAAGTTAGTAAACATACGTGTGAATTAGGCCGTTCTTTCATTCTTATGTTTCTTAAATTACAATCGTATTTGTTCAAGCCTTCCATGTGAGGCACTCAGATACCGTTACCTATTAATTGAGCGTCCTGATTCACCTTACTCATCGCAGAAGACACTCCCTGCCTTTCATCAGAATAGCTGATGGCGAACTCCACGAGAATGCCTCGCTGTGCCTGTTTGGTCACACGCTGTCCGCTGAACTGAAGTAGAAGAAATATATTGAAAAAAATAACTTAATCTACCGCAAGGAAATTTGGTTCTCTGTGTCACGACAGAATTTTTTTCTCGCAGAAATCTATCCATCAAACCTATAAATCAACCGTTCGTCCTTGCATGCAATACTGTTGCCATATATGGTTTGGTGTCCCCGTTGTTCGTCTCGAGGTCCTCGACAAAATCCAGAGACGGATATGTGATGGGACCTGATCTGGCATCTCGTCTACAGACGTGCTGTAGCTTACTTCTGTCTATATACAAGTATTTCCTCGGTAACTGCCCCGACGAGCTATTTTCGCTGATCCCAAACTGCATAGTTTTAAGCGTGCTACTAGTCTGGCAAATCACTCCTACACTTTCACTGTCGAAAGGGTTAAAAATAGCCATCTCTTCTACTCCAAAGTCTTCTTCTCTCGCACTTCCCGTCTGTGGAACTGTCTTCCTTTTACTTGCTACCTTGGTAGCTATAATCTTCAAATATTCAAGTGTAATGTCTATCGTCATCTTCTGATGCCTTGAACTTATTCGACGTCCTTCTCTTTATCCTTTCCTCAAACACGCCTATTTACTCTTGCTCTCACTCTCTCTAGACCGTTGCGTTAAAGTGGCACTCTCGCCTTGCTTGGGATTAAATGCTTAAAAAACCTTGTTCATAGAATCGATTTTGTCATCGCCGTCGCTGACATTCTTGCAAATGTTCTTATTCCGAGGGTCCTTTTTATTTTATTGCTACATTAAACAGAAATGATTTTAATATCAAAATATATTGTGCAAAAATCAATTTATTTAATACCAGGAGTAATCATTGAATGATAGATTTTATTGAACGTATATAAAATACGAAGGAAAAAAAAAACAACATTGGCTTCTATTTTTTGGGGGATCTCCGCTACATTGAATCTCAAAACATTGTCTCGAGACTTTTATTTCATTGCATCTCACTATTAAAACTTTCTAACAATTGCTCTCATTTTTGACAACACTGGTACACTAGTATAGTAATAAACAACAATGTTGATAATGTTCATGTAAGTGAACGTTTGAATAACACATATTCATTTATGGAATATTCATCTAGTTTTCAAGATAAGTTAAAATATTTTCAAGATAAGTTAAAATAAGCTTATCATTTGGCATTTGGAATTTAAAAAATTGATCTAAGAAGACCTCTTCGAGCTTAAAGTGAAAGTTAACTCGTTAAATATATATGAACAACACTAGTTAATTAATATGTCTTGTTCTGTCTTGAAAATTCTACATATTCTTGGGTGTGTTACCAGTATTGATAATAATCTTCTATCTCCTACCAAGACTAAATAGCGTTTAAATTTTTTTTTTATGAAAGAATGATCAGAAATCGATATTGAAAGAATCAAATAAGATACACGCACACATACACAAATAGACACACAAACACACACCCACATGAACATTCACACACGCAAACATACAAAAAAGCGCGCTCAGTGTAGGATTAACAGGGAAAGAAACGCAGAAAGAAACGAAGACAGAAACGACGAAGTAAGTCAGCGTGTACGGTGAGTCAATGATGCATGAAAAAACGCGTTACACAGGAACTTAACGTTACATGACGAAAACAAAAAAAAATGGAGACCATCAAGAAAAGAAGGAGTTTAAAAAAAGCCTCATTCTATGAAAACAGGCAAGAGTTCAAAGAATGTCGGCTGATGGGATTGAAATACGGGCGAAGATGGTTAAAAACAGATAAATTATTTTTAAATAAATTCGATTAACGTTATTTTTGTTTTACCAAAATATTTTCACATTTTCTATAATATCTGTACAAAATTCATCGTCTCTTTTTGGCTCTTCGTTGCTGAAATGGTAGTCACCCTGTTGCCATGCTGCTTTTTAAAAACATTTTAGAATTTAGGGAAGATTGCGTATCGGCACACCTTAAATATTAAGTACCATGAGCCAGAGTATACTGATTTAAATGATCTACCAGTTCTGTGTATGCCTTGATATGCATTTATAAGTTCTAGAGTTGAATTTAAGTCGGGAACGTTGGAAAGACGAAATTCAAAGAACGTAGACGACCTGCAATCAGAAAAATAAAATTACATCTATATCAAATAAACATAAATTTTCAATCTGCTTGTCTGAATCATCTTCAAGAAGCGATAGCACGATCTAAAAGGTCAGCTCATCTAACAGTCATCTCATCTCACAATTCTCACACCTGTTCCATATGTGGACTCCTTTGTAAATCACTAGAGGGTCTTAAATGCCACTTAAGATTATCGCATAAACTTTCATAACTGAATCAATGAGTTGGCAGATCCTCATACGTCGAAACCGACGGGAGAGTCCATTATTATACACACACACACACACACACACACACACACACACACATATATATATATATATATATATATATATATATATATATATATATATATATAAAAAAAAAACAGACCACTATAAGGTTCCATTATAATAATTTGGTTCACAGTTTTATTGTGTTTGGCGAGGTCACTATGGTCAACTCCTCTTCACTGACAGAGCCTAGAAAAATTATCAATACATCTGTAAGGCGTAACTCTCCTAAGTACACCATATTTCATGTTGGGGCTTTTATTGTATTTCTTTATAAATTCCCAAACATTTTTTGACAGTTTAGTGCAACTGCTGTAGCTCTCCTGTTTGAAAGGGGATTTATGGCGTACAACTTTTTATTAGACGCGCCTTCAGTACACCCTATGTACAACCCATATATATGTATATAATTTTTATTTTAGGATATCACAACGGAAACCTTGCCAGATCACTACATAATTGCAGTGTTTTTCGATGAGTATACAACGAATCTCATCAGGCCAAAACCGACGCATCAAAACACTACTACAATTGAGTAGTGATTTTCACATGTTTCCGATGAAATGTCCTAAAATAAAGGATATTACTCTATTTTGTACTGAGCTGAACTTTATAAGTTTTATATGGTTGAAGTTTATAAGCAGTAAATTCAACCTTGCCAACCGAACGATCCTTTGTGGCCGAGCGGTCAAGGCACGTCAGCGTAAATGACGGTTCCGTATAGGATGCAGGCTCGAATCCTGTCAAAGGACGAATATTTTGTATGAAAATTTCTCAGACATTCAGGCCGGTAAATGTTATTTAATACTGTTTATTATAAACAGGGCATTTACTTAAATACTTGTATCTATAAAAAGAACGTTAAGCATAAAAATGTCTTTAATAAATATATATATATACATAGACAAACAGACACGCATGAGAGAGAGAGAACGTATATGAAAACTATGGTTTATCATACATACACATATATATATATATATATATATATATATATATATATTATGTATGTATATTTGTCTGAAAGTCTCTGGTGAAAAGATTCTAGTCTTGCACTGGAAGAATAAAGCCTTCCGGTTCAGCCTTTAATCCAGATGCTCGTAACCATCGATAAGAGTAAAGCTGATCAATATGGACTTTATTAGCACGTTCTCCATATTAGCCATGCAGGGGTTTGTATTGCCAGCGTTTTTTCATCTGTTTTTGAGTTTTATCCTTAGCTTTCTTTTTCATAATTTTGCTGCAACATTTGGTTCTTGGATGATGTTTTGTTTTTCTAGAGAATCTGCTTAATGTAAATTTCGTTTGGATTTACATACAACTTTTATGGTTTTCCTTTCTGTTTTCGTGTTGTTTGAATAGATATTATTATTATTGTTATTATCATTAACCAGATTTACACATCATTAGCTACAATCATTATATATATATATATATATATATATATATATATATATATATAGAGAGAGAGAGAGAGAGAGATACATAGATAGATAGATAGATACACCTAGTGAGCCAGACAAACCTACCTAGGTTTCACCTAAACGGATCGTCAGGGAAAGTTTGGCTAACGAGGCAAAGAGAAACACATATTATAGTTGATAGCTAAAATCATACCACGTGACAAAAACAAAAAACAAAAAACAAAAACAACCTAAGTGGGGGGGTAAATATTTATTCAACAAAAAGAAAAAGAAAAAAAAATGAAAAAAAAAATGCAGATGATGCTATTATATTACTGTTTCAACAAGTATGTTACGAATGGTGTCTGGTGCGTTTCCATGAATATTTCAATGAGATCTAATTGAGCTATGATCAGAAAAGTGTAGAGTGAGTCTGCGTGTCAAACATGTTGTAGTCTGGCCTATATAATTATTTACGAATCTTGATTGATCAGAATTACATGAGAAATTGTATAAAAAAATAAAAGCACCTTGACTATCGTATTCAGTGATATATATATATATATACACCTAGTGAGCCAGACAAACCTACCTAGGTTTCACCTAAACGCATCGTCAGGGAAAGTTTGGCTAACGAGGCAAAGAGAAACACATATTTATAGGTGATAGCTAAAATCATACCACGGGACAAAAACAAAAACAAAACAAAACAACCTAAGTGGGGGGGGATAAATATTTATTCTACAAAAAAAAAAAAAAATCCTCAGTGGAAAGTCAATAACGGGAAAACGTCTAATTTAGTAGCCAAGATTTTTTATGTCTACATACATGTTCGTTGTTACTCGTATCGGGGTTTTTTCTTTGGGTTTCAGACCTGCATCTGTGCGATTTTTTTGTCAGCAGAAGTTCATGTTTGTAGCTCTTTCTTTTTTTAAAACTTTTTTTTCCCTCGAGATTGATTTGATTAGCAAATCAAAAATTCGAGGGTTTTTCGAAACGAATCTAGTTATCTATATATATATATATATATATATATATATATATATATATATTTCGTTTAACGTGTGAATACAGTTAACTAATATCGAATTTGGTCAATAGCCAGATATATACATGAGCGAATTTTATAAATCGTGTGTGATGCGACCACATTAAGATTGGCTTCAAAATTGTCTTTAAATGTAGCATGATACGCGAGTATATACGTTACACGCACAGACACACAGAGACTCACTTTCTAACTGACCTTTGGCCAACCTCAGATGAGTTTTCTTATTCATCCAACTAACTAAAGCGATGTTTTGAATGAAAAATATCTAAAAGAATAATTACAGACACCGACACAGGTTTAGATCGAAATTATGGTTTACCTATCCGAAACAGAATTTCCATAACCCAGTCTACTTTTATGTTAACTTTTATAAGTTTATGCTCCTGGGTATTGATTTCCACATAAATGTCATATTTATTAAAATTATTAACTGCAAAATGTCTTTGGGTGTATAAACTTACAACGAATAAAGTCATTCAAGATTTTCTAACAAATTATCTTAATTCATTCATGTAACAATTCAGATATAAAAAGAAATCTATATCTGCAAAGAAAAAGAAAAGAAAATATATTTTATACCAACGCGTTTCGTTTCTTGACAACATTATCAAGGTGAGTGTAGAAATAAAATATAAAGTTATCTTTAAAATTCAGAATTGGAGAAACATTAAAATATATAGATATATTATAATTAAATATATGTGCTATATATACAGTTGTTCTGACGTTATGAAAATTACAAAACTATCAATAACTCGAATTTACGTTGAACAATTTATGTGAAATTTTAATCAATTAATTTAGACGTAAAAGCAATGCTTGAGTTAAAATGATGTTGCTTCAACATGTTTTACGTAAGTTATTGAATTTATTATAAAAGATAACTATAGTCTGAAGTTATGCTAACTAAACTAATAGTAGTTTATGGCCTCTAAATTCTAATCAGTATGTTGAAACATGGGTAATGGCACCCAGCTAACAAACACTACCATACATTGAGTGAGGGCATGTTCACATTGCTGTTATCAAAGGAGGTTCAAAGAGATTAACGAATGATAATTAGGTATGTTGGTTTTATAAATATTTTGAGAAAGAGAAGCGAACGAAAAGGGTTTAAGGACTTGTCTCTTCGAGGGGAACGTAAACTAAAGCGAGTTATAGCGAAAATAACTTTTCTTAAGTCTTTAATCTCTGAGTAGGAGGGAGTCAAGAAAGTAAGAAATGTGTAGAATACTTCGCAAATTGACTTTTTTCAAGAAATCCTCCGAGGCAATCTGCTCTTAGTAACGTAAATATTTCAAATAGCCAAAACTGGGCCAAGAATTGCATGCAAATTGACTTTTCTAACATGATTTTCCTGGATTAATATTCGGGTGACACTCAATGGAACTGACGGACGGGACAAAGTTTGGTTTCTATCCGATGCAAATGTGCATTTTGTTAAACAAGGCAACAAGGATGGTGGAGTGTATAGCTTGGAATTTTTAACCAAACCATGATTGAACCATTGAAGTTCGATGAAGGAGTTAAACTCTGTAGTGGCAACTATTGAGATTACATGGACAAGAAATTCTTTGAATTGTAGAAGTACCAGCGTCGCAGGTTCAAAGTGAAGCGTGTATTTTTGCATGACAATGCACATTCTCATGAATTTTCTGTGAATTCTATTAGCATAAAAGACATACAAGCAAGAAGATAAGGGCATGGTCATAATCAAGACTCAATCTGAAGCCGATTGCAATCTATGGTCCCAATCGACAGTCATACACAATCAATCAGCTTTGAAAATACACACGCCCAATCACTGAATTTTATAACATCATATATATTTTTTGTTGCTGTGCATAATACGCAGCCCCGATTTTGCTTATTATCTTTTAGAAAAAATGCGTGTTATACATGGGGAATTACGTTATTGAATTTTAACAAAAAATTAAACAAACCTATTTTATCACTTGTACGTTATTTTTTTTGTGGGGGGTGCCATTGTACGTCTGCTGGTGTGGAGGCGTGAGACTTCTTTCGTAATTTAGAATTCAATGTAGAGAGATCGTTATCAAATTATTACATGATTATCAAAGTATTACATTTGATTAATTATAAATGATTGGTATGCTATTTTATATTTTTCGGGCAAAGATTGTAAAAAAAAAAACGAATAATAAAGCCATTTTAAATATTTTAATACTTTACACAAATATTTCGTCAAAAATTACAACTTACTCAAGATTTAACAAGGAAAGATAAGCTGTCTTAATAAAATAAAACCTTTTCTCTGAGGAAATCTAAAAGTTATTTACGTTTTTTTTTTCGTCGGACTCGTGTTTGCTAATTTATAAAAGTCGAGTTCTTATTTTAGTTGGTTTGATGTTCAAAACAGTCAATTGAATTTTGTGGGTGTCAGTCGTTGTTTTCTTCAAGGTGTCACAATTATATCGTATTGTCCAATCTAATCATTTACAAACCGTTAAGATGGCGTGTTTCTTTCTATGACGTCCGCGCCTCGAAATTGCAAGGTTTCAGTTTTGCCCAAAGATATTCAAACTTTCCTAACTAAAATGAATTATTTACAATATTTACGTTGTTCGGACTGTGGTCCTCATCTTTTTTGCCATATTCACAATGTTTCGGTCGTTGTACGCCCCGGTTATCTTCAGGTGATTGGAATTTCGAACTGAACCCTTTATTCAGACTGCGTATAGTTGGGATTGAGGAAAGTATAAAAGAAGAACGGTGACCGAGTCAACAGAAGATGGCGATTGACGTTGCATTTAAATTTATGAAAACTGCAGTCAAGCGAGTAATAGGAAGGGAGTTCCACTGTTGGGAAGCACCACTAGAAAAGAAACAGTTGGAGTAGAAGTGGCGATTGTATTTAATTATTTCAACTGTAAATGGGTGGGACTTAGATGACAATCCAGTAGGATGTTTAAATTCATGTAGTAGTGGCATCAGGGAAGATAGATCATCAGAACAGATGACATGAAAATATTTGTAAAAAAGACCAAGGAAAGCCACATCACGACTATGAGAGAATGACTGAAGTCGAGATGTCAAATCAGGACGGATTACAGATACTTTTTTGCAATTTGTCTAGAACCTCGAGATGAAAAGCGGGGACCCGTTGTCTTGAAAGTATCCTTCTAGCGTCCTCTTCCACAAAATGATGCTCTGAGGAAAAGGTATCCAAGTTACTCCTTTCTGCAGTAATACAAAGGGAATGAGGGTAATTCATTTCAATGTACGCGACGTGGTGGTGGGTCATGTTTAGGAGGGTTACAGTCGGGTTAACTAAGAAATGTAGCTGGTTTGTACATTTCACAATGAAACAGAGATAGCGGAAAATAATTTAACCCCCGCAAGGCCTCGTAGGATGCTTTTGGGCTCCGTCAAGTCCGGAAGGTGAAGACTGGCAACGCCATTCAAGATATGGTTGCAGAAATTCATTTTTAGACAGGTCTAGTTCTTGTAAATGGTAGGAGAAATCTGTTATTTACTGAAGCGATACATAGAACCAACTATTTTCCAAATAGCATCTCTAGCGATGGGTCACATATACGATTTCTACTTGATGTCTGAGGTGAGCTTCAGTCCAAATAGACGTTCAAGGCAATGTGCATTTGTTGCGAAAATCAGAAAACAATGACCGAGATTTTTAGTTGCATTTTTACTTTACATTATTCAGAATGTTATTCTCATCATCATTTCCATACCAACAACGTTTCGACCGTTGTACGCTCCGGCCTTCTCCAACTGATGGGAATTTCTAACCGAACCCTTTATTTCGCCCATTTGGGCAGATTTTTCTACTTCCTCAGGGATAAATGGCCCAGTAGATAAAGCCGTTGGTTAGATCTAGTGACGAGACACAAATAGTTGTGAGTTCAATACCAGGCCACAGCAGTGGTGAACTAAAAAAAATGGAGAATTGAGTTAAAGGGAAATGACTGAGACATCCGGAAGAGACATATCACGTGGAACTGGAACAATCTACCCCGCTGGGAGAAATAAAGCGGTCGTTTTGAAATTTCAATCAGCTGAAGAAAGCTGGAGCGTACAACGACAGAAACGTTGTGGATATGTCTATGAAGATGAGGATAACAGTCCGAATAATGTAAATAAAACCCCATCTTAGAGATATAGACAGATATCGAGGAGATTTTTGTCGTTATTTTCATTTTAAGATATGCGCCATGGATTATTTTTGGATAGTCTGTACCGGTTTGATATCTGTAATTGAAATTCTTCATTGCTATGTGTTTCCAATTGATTATGGGTCGATTTGAAGTCATTCCTGAAAATTCATGCAGGCCTAAAGACATTTGTGGGACAATAAGAACGTCGAAGATTTAAAACAATCCTAATTTTTATTTGACACAAAATTCACATAGAGAAAAAATATTTATTAAAACATTTCTTCTGAAAGGTTTTCGTAGTAAAATACATTCGTAAGGCCAAGTTATGAAGAGACGTGGCGATTGGCACAAATTTACGACTCAAACGAAGATTACAAAATAGAGTCTAAATTCAATGGTTTGAACGTATAGGCGTCCAGGAATTGTAATGTTTGCAACCCCAAATGAAGTTCATGAGAAGGAAAAAAAGGTTACATTTGCTATGTTTTAGAAAGAAACTAAAGAAAGGAGAACAAAGATCAAATAATTTCAATTAAAGTTTGTTTCGAAGTGAATATTTGTGTGATTTTTTTTTGTGTGTGTGTTTTTCTCTTTCGCTTTTTTCTTTTTCTGTCTCTTCGTTTTTTTTCTCTCACTCTTTTTTCTCTTTCTCTCTCTCTTTTTTCTCCCTCTCTCTCTTGTTTGTTTTTCTCTCACTTTTTCTTTGTTTTCTCTTACTCTTTTTTCTTTTTCTTTCTTTCTTTTTTCTCTCTCTCACTTTTATTATTTCTCTCTTTCTTTCTTTATCTCGCTTACTCTCTCTTTTTTTTCCGTTTCTTTATCTTTTATCTCATTCACTTTCTTTTCACTCTCTTTTCTTTTTCACTCTCTCTATTTCTTTTCTCTGTCTCTTTTCTCTCTCTCTCTCCTGCTTTTCTTTCTCTCCCTCATTCTCCTTGTTTCTATTGCTTTTTCCTTTTCTCTCTTTCTTTTTTCTCTCTTTCTTCTTTTTTCTCTCTCTCTTTTTCTTTATCTCACTCTCTCTCACACTTTCTTTTTTCTCTCTTCTTCTTTTCTTCCGTCTTTTCTTTTTTTCTTTTATCCTATTTCTTTCTTATTCTCTCTGTCTCTTTCTTATTCTCTCTCTCTTTTTCTTTTCTCCCCCTCTCTCTTTTTCTTTTTTCCCAACCTTTTTTCTTTTTTTCTTTCTCAATTTCTTTTTCTCTCTTCTTTTCTCTCTCCTTCTTTTACTTTATTTTTCTCCGTCTTCTTCCTTATTCCTTTATTATTTTTTTCTGTTCCGCTTATTCTTTATCTCTCCCCTTCCCCCCCTCTCTCTCTCTTTCTCTCATCGTGAAATATTTCTCCAACTCATCTAAATGTACAGGTTAAATCCAGTGATGAAACACGTCCTTGTCACACTCATCTATCTGGGTTTATATAATTACACAACTCATTTTCTATCTGCTTGCAAGTTGTTTGTTCACGATGCAGGTTACGATTGATCTTAATATATCTCCTGAGCATATGAAACTTTCATCGATTGCACAGAGATCTTAGCATCTTACGTTATGAAATGCGCTTCATAAACTTCGAATTCGATATTTGATGGCAGGCTCAAAATGAGAACAACTCAAGTAATAAAGAAAATCGGGTAGAGAGGACGGACTGCCAGATAGAAAATTTATAGTCGTTACGAAGACGCACACCTAAAGATGCGATCTCCGAATTGAAGACCGCAAAATGAAGCAAACCAGCAAAGAAATTTAATTATTTAGGAAATGTTATGAGAGGCAAGAAACACTGTGACATGGAGGCGCGTTAAAAATATATTCAGAAGAAGGAAAATGTCATTTCAAACAAATATTGCTGAACTGCTATGTGATATTAATCTGTATTCATGACGATTAGAAAAAAATATGAAATGCCATATGGCCGATAGAAACAAATAGTATCCTTCCAAATTAACTACTCTATGCTCCTGTTTGTCTCTACCATTCTCTCACTCTCTCTCTCTCCCTCGCTGTCTATCTGCCTGTCTGTCTGTCTGTCTCTATCTATCTATCTATCTATCTATCAGTGTCCTGGGTATGACGATAAACTACATCCGGCAGCAAGTCTTCTCATCGGAGGATTTGAGGAGCGTGGAACCACAAAATCGCTCTTATTTCCACATCCTCCCTGACCCGGGTTAGTAGCACTTGTTTCGCTCCCAGATATGAGCAAATAATGTCTACCAGGGTTCTCTCTCTCTCACACACACACACACACACACACACACACACACACATATATATATATATATATATATATATATATATATATTAAGACATTTTTATGTTTATACGTTTTTTTATAGATACAAATATGAAACGCTCTGTTTTATAATAAACAGTATTAACAACATTTTCCGACCTGAATTTCCGAGAAATTGTCGTATAAAAATATGCATCCTTCTACAGGAATCGAACCTATACGGAACCTTCACATAGCCTGACGTGCTTTTACCGTTTTCGCCACATACGAACGTTCGGTTAGTAAATTCGATTTAACGTGAGAGAATCCTGGAAGATTGAAGTTATAAAAACAGTAAAATCGGCCTTGCTAACCGAAATGCTCGTCTGTGGCGAAATCGCTAAAAGCACGTCAGAGCATTTACTTAAATATTTGTATCTAAGAATGTATAAACATAAAAATGTCTTAAAATAATTGTCAGACTTTGTCCATTTCATTATATATATATATATAAAAATTAAATTAATCATATACTACACTAAATCTAGTATATCCAACTTAATACTTCGCAATGATTCTTCTCCCCCGGTTAGCGATTTGCAAAAAACCAACATAGTTTATAAATTCAAGTGCCCTTTGGGAGAGTGTATCTCCAACGAATTAAATAATATTTATGTTGGTCACACCACAAACTCGCTTTCACGGCGCTTGACACTACATTTGAATGAAAACTCTAACATTTTTAGGCATTTAAAACAACATGTCTGCCCGCACACACAATTCCGTAAAATACTTGTCGAAAACACAACTATACTTCGACATGAAAACAATAGACAAAAACTAAAAATACTTGAAGCATTATACATCAAACAGTTAAAACCCAACCTAAACAAAATCAATTATGGCATCTCTACAAATATTCTTAAATGTCTATAATTGGTAACAGAAGCCATTGGTTTATACCAACGGCTTTCCTTACTTCATTCTACAATTCACTCTCGTGTAGTCATGTGTGACGTCATGAGATGCGGTGCGATTTTCGCTTCTAGCGTCTTATATGCGTGTGTTTATCGTTGCTTAGTGATCAACTATGTAAACAATGACAGACTATCATCACTGTCGTGTCCGTATATTGTTTAATATGTTTGTGATTTACATCTTTGATAATGGCTTAAGTAAGCCGAAAGCTTAGATTATATTAAAAAATATATGGATCAATATTGTGAATTTCTTTCTTCGTTTAATGATAATGTTATCAAACTTATCAGATGTTACGAAAAAATTTTACATAAAATAAATAGACAACACTTGTCTATATTATTTAATAAACGTATGATGAAACGTATATATATATATATATATATATATATATATATATATATATATATATATATATATATATTTACGTTGTTATTTTATAGATACAAATATTTAAGCAAATGCTATTTTATGATAAACAGTATTAAATAACATTTAACGAATAATGTCCGAGAAATTTTCATAGAAAATATTCGTTCATATTCAGGATTCGAACCCAAATATTATTTAATAACATTTCTTCAAAAATTTATTTTTTTGATTTAAATACTTGAATCTATAAAATAACAACGTTAAATTTAAAATATGTAAAATGTAAATAATAAATATATATATATATATATACGTGTCTCTAAGTGTGTGAATTTCGTGTATTGGGGAAGCTGAACATTATTTAAATATACATTATAAAATATAACAGGCAATGAATGTCTATTATGTCTGATCATGAGCCGTTTCTAATGTTCGAATGTTTGCTTTACTTTCTGGTGAAAATAAAGACAAAAACACATTATATTGCATCTAGACATTAGTTCTGTTGTAATACTTCTGTCTGTCGCGTGGTATGACGTCATAGAACCGCATCTTGAACTTACGATCCACGTCTGCAACTTCGCGACCGTTGTCAACACAAAGCAATTTTCTATGTCAAAATAACGAAATATCATCTTTGACGGTGGATATCTTTGTTTTATGTCTGTATATTCACTCTGAGGATGGCTCATATGAGCCTAATGCTTAGAAACAACTTAATAAAAAAATATCCAAATGTTGGACAATTGTTTTCTTTATTGTCACCAGAAATTTCGAACATTAGAACGGCAAACGATCTTTCATTATCTGTTATATCTAATAATTTATGTTTATATATATATATATATATATATATATATATATATATATATATATATATATATGTTTGTGTGTGTATATGTGGGTGTGCGTCTGTGCCTTTGTCTGTGATAAAATATAGTTTTTTCAGTTATGCTAGATTTATAGGTAAAATAGATAATATTAGACACAGTGGCTTTGAATATAAAAGTTGACACTGAGGTCAATATCGAGTGGTGACAATCTGTTTCAAGCTTGAATGTAATCTTCAGTCCATGTGTGTTGCGTTGTGGCACGCCCGTTAAATTATGTTGGCCAATGGTCCATTGTAGGTGGCAAGGTCAGCTATATTTGATTCATTGTATTATCCCAAGTTATTGGTAAGCGGCAACATTTATAATTTAAATTATTTTGAAACTTATGAATAGAAATACTTGCATTGTAGTTTGTTATGTTTTAAATTTCAACTCAGGCAACAGCTCCAAAGACAGTTATACCTAACTCCTTCTGCCAGCTTCTAACTTTACAAGATACAGATCAGACTAAAAATGAAATATTAATGGTATATATGGGCTCGTCTTGCCCAAAGTTCACTGTCCAAATTCGACATAGTTCAAAGGCGCTTACCCGGTTTGGGGAGAAATGAATGATTCTTCACACTGTGACCGTTATCACACAGATGAAAGCTTGCTAGTTTCTCAATAATTACAGATATTCGGACGAGTTATTATTTTATATTTTGCGGCAAAATTTTTTCTTTAACTTGAATCCGTCATGCCATATTGACGGTGGCAAACCAAGCTAATTCCTCTCATTCTTCCTTCAATGTGGAATAAATTCTACTCAGACAGCTTCACTTCAGAACTCTTATTCTGCGTAAAAAAAATCTCCCCCGAAGATGCTTCCGTGGCAACAAGAATCTTGCTCTCTTTATCATCATCATAACATGCATGTCTTCTTCCTCCTCATTTACAACAATCGAACCTCTACCTTGAGTGACCCTTAAGCCTTTTATCGGTTGAACTAAGAGTAAAAAAGTAGTATGATATTGACATAAAAATAACTAATCGATTGAGATAGCGCCTTTCTTTCCTTTGGTGTATTATACTTGTATGTATAAAAACTTATTCTTTCAACAATGAAAATCTTGAAACTCCTTTTTCTGGACTGTCATCAACTTTTTCATCGCTTTCTCTTTAGTTTCAAATATGATATTTTAACTGTTAATCATGTCTGTACTTATTATGCAAATCCCATCAAACTCAATAACTTGAATCTGCTTGGAACAACTTTTGTTAATATTTAAACTATGCATATAGACGTCAAAACAAAGGTTTGGATAAAAAAATTTAGGCAGTTTCAACGTGACAGTTATGAAAAAAAAAACTAGTCTGAAGTTATTATGCAAAATAGGAGCAATCACTTTTTATTTAATGAGAAAATAATAAAATCATCAACAATTAATAAACACCTATAATAGAAAAAATAACAAGCACATTATAAGACTTTAAAGGCTTTACATGTGTTACGGGCCGGTGTATGGGTTGAGAGATAAACAAGTGTGTCTCTTGAAGTGAGGGAACTAATTTCAACTCGGAACTAATTTCAACTCGATTTAAAAACTCTAAGCCTTAGTTCCGAGTTGAAATTCAGTCCGAGGTGAAATTAATTCTGCAAAGCCACTGCACTGAAATGCTCACAACAAACATGGTTCGGGATATGTGTCCAGGTAAATAAATAAAAAAGGAACAGCACGAATCAAATGTCAAACGAATGATAATGTATTAACAACATCTGTATACAAGCGATATGGACAGTAATATGTGAAACAAATGAATGTGAAAACTACTTGGGTTCAAAGTATGTGAAGTGGATGAATGTGCGTACTTATGTGTGTTGTGTATGTGTGGTTTGTTTATGCGTTTCCTAAAGAGAACGCGTTTTCCGCGACAAGTTTACATGTTGACGAATAAGCGGGTAAAGTGAGAAGAGAACGAGATAAATATCGCCGAGTATTTATAATCGAAAGATCGTCCCCTGGTAGCGGTTTCAAAAATTAGGATGAGGTAACCCGATAAATCTAAATATATTAACACTTCTTCTCAATAACAGGAGGCAATCTATTGATTTTATTATTTTTTTGATTTCAGCGTGTTCAATTTTTGATAATTTAATTTGTTTTCATAGGTCGACTTTGCTGTCGTATTTTTAGCCATCTTCATATTATTTCATTTTTACAATTGCACATAGATTTTCGATCGGATTCTGATCAGGACTTGATGGTGGTCATTCCATCATCTCTTTTTTAAAATGTTTATGGTAAAAAGATTATCAGAGGTAATCTTAAATGCATGATAAGGTGCAGTGTCATGTATAAATACATAACAGTCGATCAAAAGTTTAAGTAAGTCCCAAGACCCGGCCTTTTAGTTTCAAAGTGAAATGTCTATTCAAATAAATTAATGAACACGTGTGTATTCAAATAAATTCTTATCCATGTAATTACAATAGTTACTACTGTTCAGTTTAACTGCTTAATCAAATTTTATTGGTTGACTCATGGTTTTATCAGATTCCAACCGAAATTATCACACTGCCGCCTCTGTCCTGCTTTCTTTCAACCACAGACACATCTGCATTGGATAGAATCCATCTTTTGTCTCATCCATAGGTTTATCGTGTGTTACCTGAGATTATTTTTTAAAAAAACTGTCTTGCCTCAATTTGGACGCACTAAAATATGTTTTATTATTTACATTATTCGGACTATTGTCCTCGTCTTTGTCACCATATTTATTACAACGTTTCGGCTGTTGTACTCTCCGGCCTTTACTGAGATGTGCTTGCGTCGATGTCTTAAGAGATTTTAGTTTACGAACTATTCTACACAGTTTATCCTTCATGACTCCCTCAATTCCAGCCTGTTCAAAGAGCTGAATACTGGTTTTAGTTTACATTCCCCTCGAAAAGATAAGCTCTTAAAACAATTTGCTTTGCTTCGAGTCCTCAACTTAGTTATATTTTGAACTGCACACTATCATTCGATATTCTGTTTGAATCTCTTTTGATATTTCCAATGTGGACATTCCCTCATTCAATAACTTTATTATTTTCTTTTTCGAGTATTTCTTAGATTTTTTTCCATTACCCATGATTCAGCATATTGGAAGAAAAAAAAGAAGAAATAGTTTTCTATTAGATTTCAGAGGCTTTAAACTAATATTAGTTTAATCTGCATAACTTCCGAGTTCAGATTTTTTTATAATAAATCTAATAACATTTAATAAATATGTTGAAACCACATGAAAATTTAGCTTTGTTTTGATGCATAAACTAATCGTTTAAAATTGAACAAAAAAATTTCAATGCCAGATTTATTTGGATGTATGAGATTGGCATAATAACGTCAGTCATACTGTAGTTTTACCTTTGGAAAAGCTAGCATTCTTTGGGAACTAAATGTAAACGGTTGAAATCTAACAGACCTGAACGAGGTAGTTTGGTTTGATTTAGTTTGTTTTACAGCATTCTTCACTTAATTCCGAAATTTAATTTTCTTGGGAACATTATAGATTCATTTACAAAATCTATTGTTGTTAATTTTTTTCTTAACTCTTTTCTTAAGATTAGAAAGTGAAGATTGAGTAGCTCCCGTACTCCTTTTTGTTCTGACCTGTCTCTTGTAAATAGAGCATCGTAACTAGAATCACGTGTGGAACAGTGCAAGAAACCAACCACTTTTTACAGCATCTGTAGCGATTGATCGTTCCACTTGAAGTCTGGTGTGAACTTGAGTCCTAAAAGGCGTCCTAGGCAAAGGGGCGTCCTTGAAAGAAAAAAAAACATTCATTGTCGTTTTTCTCGTTTATGATGGGGCATTACTGTTTTTTTTTTAACTTTCTCAAAAATTTGTAGCTGGTAATTTTTCTATTTCAAAAATGTATTGCTGGTATGTTTTTTGTTTTTTTTTGTTACAAAAATACAGTGCTGTTCGATAAAAGTGACTCACCTGATTTTTTTGCTAAAAATATTTTTTGTCTATTGTTTTTGGGGTTAAAATAATTTTTAATCTTATTAATATAAAGACCCCTTCCCGACCACCTAGGAAAAAAGTTTATTCACCCAAGGTATTCTATTGATAATTATAAATTTGGATATAAATGCGATTCAGGAAAAAAAAAGTGACTCAGATATCGCATTCTAATGATTAAACTGGTAAATTTAAACAACTTTTGACAAAATGTTGAAAACTATTTAACAATACACTAAGAACAATATTCTAGAAAATTCTAGAACAGCTTAAATTAAATCTAGAGTATTCCAGAATATTCCAGAAAGCCACATGCAGCATAAAGAACAGCTATAAATAGACACTCAGAACCACGTAAAGCATCTATTATTGCCCTTTCAAAAGCAGGCAAGTCTACGAGAGAAATTGCAGAAATTGCTATAACCTCGCAATCAACTGTCTCTCGAGTGCTTAGGGCACATAATGATGCCACTCCTGCACCAAGGAAGGAAACAAGGGAACGATAGAAAAAGATTGATGATAGAACTGGCAGGGTAATCAAGAGAGAAGTTGCGAAGAATAGGACTATAACTAGCCAATACATTGCAGCCAGTCTAAGCGAAGAGCAAGGTGTTAGTCTTGCCTTTTCAACAGTCCGTCGGTGGATGTTAGAACAAGGCTACAAATCTTGTACACGAAGGTTTAAGCCGCTAATAAGCAAAGCCAACAAAGCCAAGAGACTTGAATGGGCTCACCATTACAAAAATTTCACCGTAGAAGCCTGGATGAATGTCCTATTCTCCGTGAAACAAAAGTTGAGCTAAATTCGAAGGATAAGAGATCTAGTATCCGAAGAAGAAGCTTTGAAAGCTCTTTGAATTTAGCAGTAAGTACTGTCAAGCATCCGTTCACTATAATGTTCTGGGGATGCTTTTCTTTTAATGGAACTTGTTTCTTAAAACCTATTGAAAGACCCTCAGGAGCGAGCAGTACAAGAGAATTTTAGAGTCTTGTCGGCTCCCTTCTGCTGAAAGGTTGCAAATCGACCCCACCAAGCTCATTTTTATGCAGAATGATGCTACCTGTCATAAATCAAAATTGATGAGGGAATACTTTGATGAGAAGCAGGTGAGTGATATGACATCAACCCCATAAAAAACTTATGGAGCATTAAAAGTACAAGCTCTCGAGAAAGCAGTTGAACAACAAAGAGGATTTAATTGTGAATTTCATATCCGAATGGAATTCAATGCTTGGAGATGAGATTTGCCAGAACCTAATTAAGTCAATGCAAAAAGGGTTGAAAAGGTTATTCAAAATAAAGGAGGACCCATAAATTATTAAATATTTCGAACTATATTACCTATTATAAATAAATTATACCTCTATTATTCTTTATTTAAATCTGTTCGGTAATGTTTCTATTGATTACTTGATGCAGGAAATAAGTGAGTCACTTTTTTTGCACAGAGTTTTCCTTAAATCTCAATTATATCAAAAATTATAATTATCAATAGAATACCTTAGGGTGAGTAAACTTTTTTACTAGGTGGTCGGGAAGGGGTCTTTATATTAGTAAGATTAAAAATTAGTTTGACCCCCAAAACAAGAGGCGAAAACATTTTTATGTAAAAAAAATCAGGTGAGTTACTTTTATCGAACAACACTGTATATAGCTGGTATTTTTATTTGTTACAAAAATATATAGCTGGTACTTTTTTTGTTACAAAAATATATAGCTGGTACATTTTTTTTGTTACAAAAATATATAGCTGGTACTTTTTTTTGTTGCAAACATATATATTGCTGATATTTTTACTATAAATAATTTATACTTTCATAGTGTTTTGAACCCAGTTTAGGGGTTAACTATTTGTCCATTACTGGGAATCTAACAGGTGCTACCACCCTGGCTGATGATGGAACTAAGAACATCACAAATTAAGAGATGGTTCCACTATCCTCAAAACTCCCCGATCAGAATCGCTTGCTGCCGGTTGTACTTTATCGTCAAACCCAGTACTTTGAATGAGTTACAAAGAATACATCGAAATGTCCCCTAACAATATTACAAATCCTAAGCCAATGTCATTTTGCTGGTGATTATTTGAACTCACTGAAGAGTGTTCACTCATAGGAAGTTAGATCGATATAATTGGTGGTAACATTGCTTGAAGGACCTGCAGCCGTTTCCACCGATATTCGAAATAGATGGATAAGTTACAGATTTCATATATGGACGATCGTTCGTTCCGATTGTTGTTCGTTAAAACTGAATGACGTATAGAGAGTTACATGTTCGCCTACGCGAGATTTATTTATAACTGGAAGCGATATTTAAATCGTGAATCAGAAAGCTAGGAAGTTGATCCGTTAGCGATTTTGTTTTATTATCGGAAACCAACCGGCTGTGTGGACAACAAGGTTGTCGTTATCTTAATAACAGCGTTCTTACGTTATCTGCTTTTGAAATAAAAGTGGCAGCCGGGGAAATCGGAAATAGTTCAGCGGGTATCAGCCTCAGCTCAATATGCTCATTCTCGTTGAATAACGGCTGATTATCTGCACATCCCTATCATGGCCTGTCGACTGTTGCAGTTGGCGCTGAGCTACATCAAGTTACATTTATCATGTCCATTCCAATGGTTCTTTTAAATGATATTTTATAGGAGGACAGTTCCAAATCGTGCATGACTACCAGCTTCGGAGGTTTGAAGACGATGACAATAATTAAGTAACAATGATCACATCGACATTGAGCATTGTTTAACACGTTTGACTTGTACCCCATTAAAACTGTATTAATAAAAAGTACCATTCAGTACCCACAGTGTTTGATTAAGCTAAATTTATTAAATTCCAAGTATTTCCTACAAAACAGTATTAGTAATTTGGGAAGACATTCTTAGTTAAATAACTACTTAATTTCAATTCTTACCGGGTACTTAATTCTTTTTGGCATGTACCAGATCACGCGACGGAAAAAATGACATCGAAATCCCAGGTGACATAGCGAAAGATGGTTCCCAAAGCTACGCAATGTATCGAGACGGAAATATTTCTAGAAAACCGAATAAATGAGGGCTGAACTTATATGCAATATCGATCCTTGTATACTCTTGAGCAAATCAATTAGAACAGCCGTTTACTTTATTTCAACATAAAGTCAGTTTTTAGACCCACTGGAGTGACAGGGCGTAATCGATTACTATTTTTCCTCAGATTAAGTCATTTGCAGTTATGGCCCATAATATGAATTTATTTTCGAGGTAAATGATGAAATTTATTTGCCCTTGAAAAATATTGCGCCATCCTTGATGGCATCAGATTTTCGTCACACCCAGACACTATTGTCTCGACTGTCGATTAGTTGTCGTACGGCCATTGTCTGAAATGGACGTTATTCCAAGGAAGCTTACGAACATTATAACGCTGCACGAACAAACTGGCAGGACTTACTAATGAGCAAATCAAAGTACTATAGACTGGCTCGGAAACTCTCCTGATTTAAATCCAATCGAGTATCCGTGGTCAATCGGCAAGGAAAGACTTTTTGAAATGGAGATACGAAATACTAAAATGTGCACTTGGTCATGTTTCATTCGAAAAATATGAAAAAAGTAAAACTTAATTTGCCCAAGGACTGCATGGTACTGCATGCGGAACAATCTCTTCACGGATGCATAGGGCACTTCAAGCAACGGAAATATGTTTATATAAAGGGCAGCTGAGAATAACTTGGCCAGAGCGTGTGAGTAACGAGGAAGTTTTAAAGGAAATGGAAACAAAAAGACACCGCTACTTTGAATGCCAAAGTATCTCAAAGAGGCAGTTGAAATTACTATGCATAATAAGGGAAAATATTTGGAGATTCTTGCACTCACAGAACATACAGAAGCGCATAATCTACCTAATGAACTAAATAGAATCTTCCTGCCTATTCGTGGTAGCCAGCTATTGACTCTCACTCTAGCCAGTACAAAATGGCCGCAAACTACATGAAAAGTGCCGTAGAAGCATGTAAAAATCGATTATTTCCACTATCGATGGGAGTTGAGGAACGCAAAGTCGGTCTTGGCCTTCCCGCTAACTTGGAGTATGTGCATTTAAATTTTGTGCAAATTCGTCGAAAATTGCGGCCGTGCATTCGTTACACACACACAGACATACACACAGACACACACACATCCTGCCTTTTATAGATAGAGATAAACGTGATGAATAAAAAAGGTATTATTTAGGAGTCAGCCTAATATTTCTCCTTAAATATTTTCTAAATAAAATTTGTTGAGATATTCTTAAGTATATCGAAGTATACATACATATATTTACTCACTCCGACTCAAGTCCCGTAGCCCACCCCCACCCCGGGGGTATATGATTTCAGCACATTACGTGTTGTGGTAGTTTCCATAACAAGTAGTAGTTGCTGGCCTTATTAGCGACTGGCTTCTCTTTGACTGATTACCAACCACAGATAAACAACCCAATCTACCTTACTATTTAACGCATAGTTGGAGAGATAACATGGATTCATTGGCGGGTATTTTTTGTTTACGTCAATGCAATGACCGCAACTGGGATTCGAACTCGACTCTGCGATTTTAAAACCGAATTTCTATTTATTACACCAACCACACAACATTCACACATTTATCCAAATGAAACAAAATCAATTGATTCAGAATTAAATATGTGGTAATTTTTTTTCTTTTAAAATTAAGATTAAATAAATATTTATGTGTATTTACTAGAGTTAAGCAAGTTCATATATGTCGAAATAAATCAATTATTGTATTGTCAATAAAAAAAAATAAGTAAACTACGCGATCGAATTTTTGAACAATGATTGTTTCCAATTTCTTTTTTTTCATCTGCTGCATTAATTCGGTTTGGCATTTTCTCTTCAAACAACGTAGAACTTTTTTGCTATTTGTTTATTTCCAATATTTGAATAATAAGTGGCAGTAATTTTTAATAACTAAAAATTCATTCAAATTATTTTTTTTTCCGATTTCAAATCATCGACGCCGATTCACTGGCAATTATTGTGTCTAAGTCTAAACGATTTTTTCTTTCTTGATTGTATCGGAAAATGCATTTAAAAGGAAAATTACTTTTAAGTAAACAGCTTTATTAAGAAACCTCGTTATTATTATTTTTTTAATTCTGTAAATTATTTTATAATTTTTCTCTCATTTAAATAAAAATTCAATAATTTTTACATAGTTATTTTTTGATTTATTTATTTATTTATTTTTTTTTTGAAAAACCTTAATCCACTCCAAACTCAGATTTTCTTTGATATATATTCACTGTGGGTTAAACATTTCCTTCGTCAAGGTAAAAAAATAATTCATTTTATGATTATATGAAATCCCATACATTTCTGGGACATAGATATATAGCGAGGAATCTCTCTTTTATGCAGGACGTATTTACTAACTTTCTCCGGGTTCTTGCGGATCAGTTGCCAACCGATAGATAAGGATAGACAATTGGTGTTTATTTCGCGATCAAAAGGGACTGAGAAAGTAATTCCTGCTTAGACCTGTCTGCTTATAGATGTGGTAACTAGCGGCGATAAGGCGAACGAACGCAAACTATACATCCTAATTGAGAAACAAAACATATTACAAGGCCTAGCCATGTTCCTCCCCTGATTACAAATAAGGATATTAGTAGGTAAGTGAATGTAATGGAATTTGACTCGAATTCGAACTCGGCTCTCCGATTTCTCAATACGAGCCACAATCCCCTATACCGTGTCTAATAATGTATATAAAATGTTTTCAGTGACAACCCGTTTTTAGAATTCGTTCATTTAAGGTATTCTACTCAGACCCTTCTTTGTGTGAAGGAGTTATTTTATGTTAATATATACTAATGCCAAATGTGGGCCTTGGAGACTGGAGAAAATCAAGATTATTCTCTACTCCTTCAAAGCTTTCCTATTACATGTCTAAACAAAAGCAGGCGTAAATATTCTTGGAACAGATTAACGTGTTGCTCAAAGTGTTCACTCGATTGCACCAAGATCTCTGTTATACATACTGCAAAATCTTATTAACATAGAAGAATATCACTGACTTCTCACTTCAGTATTCACTATCCGATGTTGATACATAATATCCACTTACGGCCACCCCCATTTACACATCTAAATTCAGTAACCCTTGAAAATGAATAACTCACCAGCCTTGGGATAGATATAAAGATACGAAGGTTTCCTGAAAAGTTCATGGACAGATTATGAAGGAATTCTGTTTGAGTTGTGACATTTTGTATACATTAACTTCAACTTGTCTTATTTCCAACTGTATTTATTTATTTTTAGTTAAGTGTACACCTGACTGTTGAAAAAAGTCTTCAAATGTCACTTGTCACATCTCTTGAAAATGAAAAAAATATGGCATCGTGGTGTTATCTAGAAACTGGAGTGAAAAGGGTTTAGCAACCAATAGGATACATAATGGCGTTCGTTACATTATGGGATGGCGCTGTTCCTTTAACAATAGTACAAAAATGGGCAGTTGAATAAAGGTGGTATTTTGAAGATAGCCCAAGGTCTGAACGTCCTTCAAATGCCATCACAAAGGAAAACATTGATAGTGTTTATTCAACACATCATTGGAGACAAGAAATGATAAATTGATTCCCGATAGACGATGCTATTTGTGTCATCAACAAGTATGTTGCCAATAGTGTTAGTATGTCTCCACGGGTATTCAAATGAGACCTAGCTGAGCTACATGTAAAAAAGGCTAAAAATAATTGAAGCCTTATTAATAATAAAACAAACAACAAAAACACTCAATAATATCAACTATGACATGAACACATTATCCTGACCGTGTTTTGAAAATTAGATATTTTATAAATACATAAACACAACAATCTATTTCTTGTTAACAGCTAATGTATTTCGACATTGAAACTGGCTAAATGTATAGCGGAAAGAGCTTGGAAAAACATTCTGACAGTTTGCATATAATTTATCTAGTGAATAGAAAAAAAAAATTAAGAACAGATGAAAAATTAGATAAAAAAATGATAATCAAACACCTTTTCTGCCATATTTAATGAAACTTGCATTAAAGAAGGACTGCTACCTAAACACTGAATATCTATCTATCTATCTATCTATCTATCTATCTCTCTCTCTCTCTCTCTATATATATATATATATATATATATATATATATATATATAATACGTTTATAAAGAGCTTGAGAATGAAAGTAAGAGAAAAAGAAAGAAATCGTGAATGAGAGAGATATCGAAGTATTTATAAGCTTCTATAACAGACATAGGGGGGTGAATATTATCTATGTCTCCAAAACCTACTAAATAGTCTTCTCTTAAGGAGATAGATAACAAAAAATAAATCTACCCGTAAATAAGCTTCGGTTGATACATCCCATTACATGGAACATCATTTTAAATTGCCTTTTTTCCTGCGTATTTGGTATTTTCTTTTTTTGGTTCTATGAATCCCGGTACATATTTTTTCCGTCATTTTCCTTCCTCTAGATTATAGCCCGTGTTATTGTCTTTCTCGAAATCTTTATTATTTTTATGCATCTATGAATCAGTTTTATTCACCCGAGTATTTTTTTACCGACGATCATGGATGCAGCTACGATTTCAGTGGAGATTCTTCTCTAAACACGAATTCATCTTCTCTCTCAAACATTTTTGTTTCATTTTCTTCTGCTGCCAAGCATCTATTTATATTTTTTAAGTTAAAATGCTGGAATACATAAATGAAATACAATGTCTTTCAATAAGTAAAATTGTGACCGAAACAATTTAGTAGGCGAAAAAAGTGCAATTGCTTAAAAAACCGTTACAGGAATATGCTTAAAATAATGATTGCAAACGTTTGGACTGTACATATACAAAAAAATAAATAAAATAAAAAAAATGAAAAAAAAAAACAAACAAAAAAAAACAGGGATATAACCGATTTTACTAGGTGTAATATTTTCGGAAAATATTAACCTCCACAATTAGTGAATATAGTTCTTATATATATATATATATATATATATATATATATATATATATATATATATATATATATATATATGAAAAAATATACTCTTAAGGTGTGCTTTATTTATGGGATAAAGTGCTCAATATCAGAGACAGAGCGTGTGTAAATATAAAAGTGAACATTGAAGTCAACACTTACAGGCGACAGGCTGTTTCATGCTAGACGCAATCGTCAGGCCACGAGTGTTGATTTTTTTTTGACTCGGCTATTTATCTATTAAACAGCCGAGAAAAAAACAACTGTCATTCATATATATATATATATATATATATATATATATGTGTGTGTGTGTGTGTGTGTATTTATCCACAGACAGACTGTTTCGTTGTATCACATCTACTCAGTATAGCTAGATGTCCGATTGCTTCAAGCCGGGAATGTGTATGTGTGTATGTGTGTGTCTATTTACTTTAGCATATTACACCAAAAACATGAAAACTCACTACACAATTGCAGTTGTGTTTTAATACATATGAATGCATCTCATCAGGCGACTGTAAATTAATTTACAAGATGAAATACATTGATATGCATTGAACCACAACTTGTGTAGCGTGTTTTGTATGTTTTCGTAAGATAAACAATATTGCTCTTCTCGGTATTGGACGCACTTTTAAATTAAATATTATGTAACTTGGTACATATATATATATATATACGATGAAAAAAGAGTTCAAACTGAAGCTATATAATAGGAGGACGCTCCGAAAGTAGTGCTTCTCATATATGTCGATGTCAACGAAAGAAAATACTAGGGACAAATTAATATGGTGATATTTCGCAATTTTTCCGCAGCCAAAAAAGAGAAGTTGTCCTCTAAAATGGTTATGCCTTTTCGCCTTACTTTTCATTTCACCAATCTACTGCTGTGTAGATGTCTCGCCAAATGTGTCTTTCCATACACATCACGGCCGTGTACTGTTGAACGTATTACTCACAGCTTCAACTTGCTTATATCCTCTGTTTGCTCCCCGATGAATACATAAGTATTTAATGACAGACTTCGGCTATTTTTTTCGTAAAAGATGAGTTCACTAAATAATTGATAACTTTTCCTAAGGCATGTGTGTGAATGTAAACGCAACTGACTAAGGTAAGTTTTAAAATCATTCCGCCGATTACACATCCATCGCCGATGTAGATTAAACAACTTCCCATTACTCGTATATTAAATGAACATTAAAAGTAGTTCATTTTTTATGGCAAGAGGACAGAATGCATGGTTGTTAGCAATAGGTGCAAACTTGATAATAACTAATTTGGGACACTAAAAACAAACAAGTACAACAATTCGGATAGTAAAAGATGCCTTCCAAAGGTTAAGTAATGCATTACAAAAAAAGAAAAGAATCCTTAAAAACAAAGAAAAATGTACTGAGATGTTACGTAATATCAGTCCTTCTATATAGCAAGGAATGCTTGCAAATCTTTAAGATGATCTTACAAAAAAATTTAATTGGATTTTTCCTAAGAAATATATAATCAATGTAGAGTTTGTGTGCAGTCTTTCCATTATAAAGATATCAGGAATTGTTTGAAAGTAAGACAAACTTGCTTTTTCCATATTGAAGCTCTGGTTGACACCAGTCACAACACGTAATATTTTTCTTAATAAAATCCTTCCATATTTTTTTTCACTATGGAAGACAATCAGCTTCTAAATTTGACCTCTGCGAATAGACTTAACCATTCCTTTATATCCAGATGTATCATCAAATAACTAAACTCCACGTATCTAAATTCTTGAGACTAGCATTTGTTAATATTCATAGTTCTGGAAATTTTAGGCAGTATAGAATAAATCATTAGGTGTGTTGACTGATTGTTTTTACGGCTTATCAATCCTTTGCAGGTTATTTAAAGCCAGGAAATATTTTAAAATAGAGTAATAGTTTAGTGATACAAGTCTTGCTAATTAACCCAGAGTTTTTGGGAAGAATTTATATTAAATTCCTTCTGCAACGGTATTTGCGTGAAAGCGACTATAGGGAACCCAAGTGGAATTTGAACTAGGTTTTTCGACTAAAAATTCTGAGCCATTATCCATGATACCATCCGCACATTCAAGCTTACAGCGCCTGGTATTCACACGCATTCACTACTGACCAGGCTTGACGTTTATTAACTTCAGTCATAGTACGAGATCGGTGTTTCAGCGTGATGTGTCCGTAATATGGAGGGCTGTAGAGAACAGCGATTTAAATTTGTATACAAACAAAAGAAGGAACAACTTAAAATATGCCTATCATGAAAAATATCAAAGAGCTACTGTCAAAAGTAAATACTATATTTCTTTTCATACAAACTGCGCCAGTAATTTGCCATGGTAAATTTAAGGAAAACTTGATAAAAAAACCTACTGATGTTAATCCGTTCCTATCAAATTTTATCATTAATTTGATGATAACAGCTATTTAATTGGGGGGGTGCGGGATATTAATGAAAAGATGCAGTAAATATAAACGTTTAATAGGCATCTTTGGTACTTTGTAAAGCCTAAAGGTCAACGTTACATATTACGCACGTGGACTAAATATTTATTCTCATATTTCATATTTAATTAATGTGGTTCAAACAGTCTGTTCCTATCTATCTATCTTTCTATCTATCTAATTATGTTCGTTATCTATCTATCTCTCTATCTCATTCGGTTCATTACCTATCTATATATCTATATATCTGTCTTAGCATGTTAATATCTACCTATCTATCTCAGTCGAAGCAGATGTCGCGAATATATCATTAAATAATAATTTATTTAAATATATTTCGTTCAAATATACTACCTCAGTCTGCGCCTATCTATCTATCTATCTATCTATCTATCTATCTATCTATCTATCTATCTATCTATCCCAGTTTTTGATATCCATCTATCCATATAATTCTGTTAATATCTATCTATCTATCTATCTATCTATCTATCTATCTATCTATCTATCTATCTATCTCAGTCGAAGTAGATGCTATGAATATGTTATTGAATAATATATTCCGTTCAATTTCGTTGGTTCTAGCAAGCAAATATGTATTAAAAAGATTAAAATCAAAGTTTTGTCATCGTGAACGTTTCATCGACGTTATTATCCATTGTTGGAAGGGTTCAAATGATGTGCTTGCTGTTATTTGCGAGTTCGAAATTCGGCCGATTTCGTCTGCTTCACATTTAATAGAAATCCCTTTGGGGATCGTATAATCCCATCTCCACTCCACACAGCTATGGGTTAAATAGTATGAATAACTGCGGTATTTATTTTGTGGTGGTCATCAGTTTACGATTAGGGTAGCTATCAAGACGGATGCGCTTCAACAACCTGTCTTTGGCCTAGACAGGCTACTCCTGATTTTAAGATCAGAAATGTTGTTCTACAGAAAGATGTTGAGGATACCATAGACAGAGTATGTGTAAATGAATGGCGGAACACGGTTTAGGAGAGATAAATATGACAAAATTGATTAAGAAATACAAAGGACAGGATATTGTGGAGAGTCATGATCACCAACGTCTTGAGTGGATATAGCATATAGAAGAAGAAGAAGAAGAAGAAGAAGAAGAAGAAGAAGTTTTAGTAGATGAATGGCGAAATAATATTTTATATAACAAAAAATCTATTAAGAACTGCTAAAGACAGGAAATTGTGGAGGGCCATGATCGTCTATACCATAAAGGAAAACGGTACATAGAAAAAGTGTCAGTCTTCAAGTCTGATGAAAGATTGTCCTTTCGTTATTTTGAACCAGTAAATTTTCTTCGTATGTAATATGACATATTTAAATGTTCTAAACTTATTTCTTTCCATGTCTACTTATGAATTCACTTCCTTTTTACAGAGACATGTAGAGATATATCTGTAGCGATCAGTCATTAAGATTGGTGTAACATCTCCAGGAACATATCTGAGGATTTATATAATGCAATTACGACGGCAAGTTGTATTTTTCTTCTTCAAAACAGTTCAATAGAAATCTTTTAGAATGCGCTGTCTAGTCATAGTGACGAAGAAGAGATTTCTTCCTCGATAAACTATTGTTCAAGGAAACTACAGCGTTTAATTGATGACAATTGAAATGGTGGAAAAAGAAAAGAACTATGAAAGAGAAGTGAAAATAATTATGAAATATGAAGTCGTCAGATATACCCATCATTACCTGCGCACTTGAGACAGTCCTGAAAAGTATTTTATAAAAATGTTGGAAGAATTTGAAATCCAAGGAATGGTCGAGAAAGATTCATGAGACAGCATTGCAGGCCATATGCAATGGAATTAGCGACAGAGCATCGATAAGCTCGCAACGTTTCATTCGGGAAAGAGACAGTAATGTGAAACACAATTCATCACCCACAAGGCCGCTTAGACGCTTTTGAACTACATAAAGACAGGCTAGTAAGGACTGGGTAGCTCCAGGACAGATATATCAGTAACATTCCCTTTTTGTTCATATATGATTCTTGTAAAATCTGTTTGTTATCATTTTATCATAATATATTTTTACCCACCATTTTGATTAGATATAGTGATATCACGATTAAGTCGTTCCGAGTTAAGTCATTTTCGAAGATACGTTGGTTTTTTCTTAAATATTAACTGGAAAAATCAAACTTCTCTGAGGTCGTTTTACTCAGGTTTACATCGGCCGTTAAACACATTAGACACGTCACTAAAAATAACAATGAAACAATAAACACAAAATTATATTCAAATAAATTTATAAGTATGTTTTATATTTATATATATATATATATATATATATATATATATATATATATATATATATATATAGTATACATAATATTATTTATATATTTATTATAGAATTATCAAAAACGAAACAATTAATATAATAATGTATGTCTTAAAATAATTGTCGGACTTCGTCCATTTCATAATGTATGACGTCATTTGTTTACATTAAGGTACGCTTTTTAGCAGATATGAACATACGTGAGAGATTCATGGAAGATTGAAGTTTAAAAACAGTAAAATTGACCTTGCTAATCGAACGATTCTCCGTGGCTCGTTCGGTTATAGCATGTCAGGCTAAATGACGGTTCCATATAGGATACAGGTTTAATTCCTGTCGGAAAACGAATATTTTCTATGAAAATTTCTCGGACATTCAGGCCGGTAAATGTCATTAATATTGTTTATTACGAAACAGCATAAACTTAAATATTTGTATCTATAAAATGAATGTATATACATAACAATATCTTAAAATTATTGTCGGACTTTGTCCATTTCATAAAGTCATTTGTATACATTTGGATACGCTTTGAGCAGATATGAATGTACGTGAGAGATTCATGGAAGATTGAAGTTTAAAAATAGTATAATCGACCTTGCTAATCGAACGATTCCCCGTGGCTCGATCAGTTAAGGCACATCAGGTTAAATAACGGTTCTGTATAGGATACATGTTCGATTCATGTCGGAGGACGAATATTTTCTATGAAAATTTCTCGGATATTCAGGCCGGTAAATGTTGTTTAATACTGTTTATTATAAACAGAGTATTTACTTAAATATTTGTATCGATAAAAAGAATGTATAAACATAAAAATGTCTTAAACTAATAAAGTATGTTCAACAGATGTTCAGATTTCAAATTCCTGCCGACAGGGACATGCGTGCATTTAATCCGTTCCAACACAGATTTTGTATTCACACTTGTTCACACATGTGCTCTGCCACTGAAGTACTTTCAATTAAATTTCAGTTGTGATTTAGAATACATTTTTTCCAATGCCCTCGAAGAAAAGTCCCAGTGCAAGTGCTAATGCTAAGCATAAATCTATATCGCTGGAATATAAGGTGGAAATTAATTATTTATTTTATTCAGAATACTGTACTTACATATCATAAATACTGTAATAGGCAATGGGGAATGCTTATTTGTGTTTTATAGTGTGGTTATTTCGATTTTAGCCGTTTTCGTGACCTCTGGAACTAATTACCGGCGTAGGTCGAGGTATACCTGTATTTTCTGCTTTTAATATATCCGTTTTGATTGCACTTATTAAATTTTCTTCCTTTGCAATAATATTTCGATAATATATAACAATATCAAGAAGAATGCGGGATAATTAAGGAGGCTTGCTGCCACTTGATCTCCATTTAGAGTCGTTAGATGCAATTAATGCAGAAACTGAACAATGGCAGAATAATAATAACGCTACCGAAAGACCAATTATGTAACTAGAAAAACGATGTTTTCAATTCGAATCTGCACTTTGCAAAATTACCTTTCTGAAAACACGGCGCTGTATATTTCTGCATATTATTTCTAAATTTCAATCATAAATCAATAACAAGATAAATAGTTGATTTTTTTTTTCTTTCCAACATTTGCATGTTGAAATTTGCTATTCACGCGTTTAGGATCCCAGGGGTAAGGACAGAAGATTTGTGCAAACTAAATTACCCGATTTATATGGGGAAATATTTACTGAATAAGAAAGAAGATCATTAGGCACACTTGTCGTATCCAACAGAATAATAAACAAAAAACTGTAAAAGCTTCAACAGCAAATTAGCAAGGCAAAAGAAGAATCAAATCAGTGTTAAGAATAAATTGTCAGGTAAACGAAAGACTTTAGGGACGAGGACAGGGTTTTTAACTGGCACTTCTCAGTACATCGCCATACTGGAGGCCATAGTTATGTGCCTTCCAAGATTTTTAAAAAATTCTAGAAAGCTAAAAATATCAATATAGCCAGAAAAAAAAACTAATATGGTCAAATATTAAATATATATTGTATTCATCGTCGACTCAAGTATCGCGTTAATGAGATCATATATTTATATCCGAAGGATAAAACAAATTGATATATTAAATAGTTTTCTACGAATTATCTGCCATTTGCAGGTTACTTAAAGCTAGAAAATATTTTTTTTTGATTTCAAGAATCTCTTTCGAGAAAATAAGGATTTTTGTGATAGCAATCGTACTTAACCCATAGCCCTGGGAGAAGAAGTGTATTAATACTTTTTCCAATGTTATTTGCGCAGAAGGGAATATAACATAGGCAACTGGAATTGGAACCCGGCTCGCCGAATAACAATTCGGGTTTCCTTATCCATTATACCACCAAACCATCCAAGCTTACAGCTTCAGGTATTCCCAAACTGTCGCCTGTTTAGGAACTGACCAAGCTTGACGATGATTAACTGCGGTGATGGTACGGGAACTGGTTTTCCAGCATGATATCATCTTTTAAGGTATAAAACAAAGATATTTCTTTTTTATTATTCAAAATAAGAATTTTTCGATATAAATAAAGCATTTTCTGGTTATGCTTTGGTTTGGTTTATTTTGTTTTACGGCATATCAACCTCAATGGGTTATTTAATGCAGATAACATTTTTTATTGCTGGTAATATTTTATTTTGTCAAAAATCTATTTTTGGTAATATTTTTCTTTCAAAATTGTATTGCTGGTAATATTTTTTCTAAAAAAGTATTGCTAGTAATAGTTAACTATTTGCCCATAGCTGGGACCCTAACAGGTGCTACCACCCCGAGTCAGGGTGGACCTGGGAACACCAGAAGCAGTTCCACGTTCTTTAAAACCTCCTCATCAGAGGCCTTGCTGCTGGATGTATTTTATCGTCTTACCCAGGACGCTGATGTAGTTTATCGTCTTACCCCGAACGAGTTTTCTAGTTATCAGTATATTTTTTTTACAATAATATTAATCCTGTACAAGATCCAAGAGACATGCGAAGTAGAGGGTTACAGGTTAAGAGTCACTGTTTATAGTGTTACCTGGCGGGGTGGATAACGGTTAACCCTAGACTAGACCAGGAATATAACGTTTAGACCCGAGGCTTGAACTGATGAAATTATAGTGATCCTATCAGAAGCCTGTTCCACAAATTAACAGTTCCAGGGAAGAATTTTCTCGAAGGGAATTGGCATTTCACCAATGCAATATGAAGGGAATGAGGGCGGTGCGCTAAAACGGGTTTTGATGGTTGGTCTTAGCTTAGAAGGCTAAAAGAAAAAAAAATGTGTTTGGTCTGAGTACTTTGGAGGGACCGCAGAGTTATGGATAGCGGCTAGGATTGAGGAATTGGGAAGCCGAGTTCGAATTCCAGTCGAATCCATTACATTTACTTACGTGCTAATAACCTTGAGAAATGTGTGAATTCTCTACTTGTACTCCCCCTCCATCACCTAGCTATGGAGAAATAGCAGGACAGACCGTGTTCTCTAGCCTTGAACGGCAACTGGTCTACCGCAGAAATAAATGGCAAACTACTGCGGGAAAAAAATCTGCCGAAAGTTACAGGATAACCTATGGCATATAACTGACTGACTTTCCAGGGAAATAGCGATCGAACAGCGAGAGGCTTGCGACATTTCGTCTGTGGAAAGGGATTCGAAAGCGAGAAATATTCCATTACCTACAAGGACGCAGCGGTGCTTTTGTACTCTGTAAAGACTGAAAAGTGAAGACTGGTCAGCTTTCGTCATATATGGCGCACTTGTAAAAGGTGAAGAATTGCAAAAGTCAAGTACTTACTGGAGCGGTGTCGGAAAATCGACCATTTTTAACAACACCTTTAGTGATGGATCGGGTCTACGCGTTACAATTGAGGCCTGAGTTGAACTTAAGTTATGATAAGTGCTCAAGTCGCGATGTCTTCCTGAGAGAACACAAATCTGTTCGGTGGTGGTACGTCAGCAGTTTGTCTTTCGAAACATTGAATTTAACCAGCCAGTTTTCTTCCACTGAGCTCGCTCAGAGGTGAGAGCAGCCTTCAGACAGTGGTCATCTTGAATTTTGAAATATTTCCAATATTTCTGTTATTATATTTATGAATTTCTTTTAATTTTATGCCACGAAATTTGTTTATAAATGAGATATGTGCATTATTGCAGATACTTTCTTTTAATATATTATTTTTGGCCATTCATTACCAAGTAAATACGTTGTTTTTCTTTTGCAGTTATCTAGTCATTCGTTAAAGGTGTGTGTCTGTTTATTTAACATAATCAGATGTCTCCTGCAGTTTCGGTCTGAAAGCACATAATGTGGTATGATCAGCCATTTTGAACAAGGCTAATCTATTCAAGAAGTCCATACAGAAAACGATTTCGAATGACCTGGAAAGAATGTAAACACAAAGAATATCAGAAACGGTGTGCAGATTGTTCTGGTTAGAGATATGTAACTGGTGAGCAGACCTTGAACAGAGTTAGAGTAGGATCCGTGGAAGACTAGTGAATAACTTGGATATGATGTACGAACTGAAGGTTTACAGACCTTTCCCGAAGCTGAAGGACATGTTACTTGGCAGGGTAGGAGGTGTGCAATATCGTCTAAATTGTGTGACAGCAACAGCGATTGCTATCAATGGGAATTCCGTATATCTATCTATCTATCTATCTATCTATATATATATATATATATATATATATATATATATATATATATATACTAGATCCATCTGACAACAATTTTATACATGAGGATCGCATCATTCAGTGGATTGTTAGTAGTTTTATGCTTGCATTAAGTCTGTTAGCGAAGAGATTTCGCCATTAATCGCATTAATATTGCTTGCTAATTGATTCAATGTATGATTATTTCTTTATAATATATATATATATATATATATATTAAAAGGAAGAAAGCGAGAAACCGCAAATGGTTTTGGTTATAATGTGGATATTTTTAAAATATATATAATACTTTATTTTGCATATTTTTACTACACGAGATTTCCGGTCTCACGATCTTCATCATACAAAGTTTCTATATTTCCACGTATTATTAAAAGGAATTCATTTTCCTTATGTTTTTCGTTGTGTAACAATTGTTTTTTTGTTGTTTTTTTTGTGTGTGCGTGAGTGTGCGCGCGTAGTAGCAATCCATGTGTTTCTTCTTGGACTGGTGGCAAGTGTTCTTCTTCCACTTAAGGATTAATAAAACAATTAGGATTGGTCAGAGAAAGGGCTAAGGAAGGATATCTTTGTTCTTATCTTTTTATGACCCTTGTATTTTCTTAGATCTATTTCCGTTTTTTCTGTATATTGTGTGCGAGTGTATTTTTGCTTGTATGTGTATGTATATATTCCCTCTCTTTTGTATATATTTCTATCTTCTTTTTAAAATATAAACTCGTTGGATCAACTATAACCACTTCATTATATATATATATATATATATATATATATATATGTGTGTGTGTGTGTGTGTGTGTGTGTGTGTGAAAAATGTATATAAATATAAATAAATATATATATGTATAATTATTTATATATTATATGAGCGGTACTTATTAGAAAGCGCTCAATATCAGAGAGACAGCTAACATATTTGTCTGACGATCGCTAAAGCGTGAAACCCAGGGTCACAAACTCACATTTATCCAACCAAATATATATATATATATATATATATATATATATATATATATATATATATAAATATATATGTAAAATTTTTTTAATGTATGCTATATCTATGTTGTAAGGTATTTGATATTGGGGATAGAGGTTATGTATTTATATAACATATAAATGTGAACATTGGGCTCAACGCCTATCAGCAAAGTTAGTTTCATGCTTAAACGATTGCATGAAACACACTGTCGCCTCTGGATGTTGATTCCAATGCCCATTTTATATATATATATATATATATATATATATATATATATATATATATATATATATATATATATATATCGCTTTGAAAGAACTTAGGGGCATTTCGACTTGTAGTTGAACAAACTAATACCCAAGGAAAAATGAGGAATAAAAAATGAAAGAACTAAGAACATGAAATTGAGGCGAAAACAAACGTCCAGAATCCATGCTCAGAGTCCAAAGAAAAAATCCCTCTAAAATGATTAAAAGTAACTATGTAAAGTGGTCTATACACAAAGCAGAGAAAACCTAATATAAACCTAAAGAGCCAGGTAAACCTACCTAGGTTTCACCTAAACGGATCTTCAGGGTAAAACTGGCTAAAGAGGGAAAAATGGAACAGAATATACAGCTTAAAATAAAAACAACCGAAACAAAAAAAAAAAAAAAAAAAAAGAAGTAAAACCAGTAAGCACTCAGCAACAGGGGGATACGGCTTAAGTTCTTTAACCCTATCAGAAAGTGATGTCCATCTGACACAAACGTAAACCTAATTAAAATCTGACGCCCACTTGACACGGCCTTATCCCTAACAATTAAAAACTGACGGCCACCTGATACAATCCTAACCCTAACATTTTTATGTCCATACTTTCTTTTTATAGATACAAATATTTAAGTAAATGCGCTGTTTATAATAAACAGTATTAAACAACATTTACCGGCCTGAATGTCCGAAAATGTTCATAAAAAATATTCGTCCTCCGACAGGAATCGAACCTGTATCCTATATGGAACCGTCATATAGCCTGACGTGCCTTTACCCGATTTGGCCACAGAGGAGTGTTCGGTTAGCTAGGTCGATGTTATTTTAAACTACAATCTGTCATGATTCTCATACGTACATTCATATCTGCACATGGCGTATCCAAATGTAAACAAATGACATCACACATTATCTAATGGACAAAGTCCGACAATTATTTTAAGACATTTTTACGTTTATACATACTTTTTATACATACAAATATTTAAGTGAATGTTTTATGTTCATAATAAACAGTATTAAACAACATTTAACGGCCTGAAGGTAAATGTTGTTTAATACTGTTTATTATAAACAGAGCATTTACTTAAATATTTGTATCTATAAAAAGAATGTATAAACGTAAAAATCATGTATATATATATATATATATATATATATATATATATATATATATTTTATATATATATGGACACATAATATAGATATATAGAGAGATTGATCGATAGATATGGACACAGATGGAAGATATATTCTCATTGAGATGAATATTTCTATTAAGTTATCTATATCTATCTATCTATCTATCTATATATATATATATATATATATATATATATTTAAAAAGGATGAAAAATGACCAGAACTCACTACTATTTTAAGGTATAAGTATGTATGTTTAGATAGATAGATAGATAGATAGATAGATAGATAGATAGATATGGACAGGAATAAAATAGTTATATATACAGCTTGGTCGATAAATAGATATGAACACAGTAAATTCTCATATTAAAATAGATTGTCATATAATGATAGATAGAGACATAGATCGATTGCAAGCAATCTATAGATTGATAGATAGATAGATTTTCATTATGATAAACAAAATGTCATATAGATACATAGATAGAAGTTTGTCATATTATTATAGATAGATTTTCATATTATGATAGATAGATAGATAGATAGATAGATAGATAGATAGATAGATAGATAGATACGGAGGAAACAGTTCGTTTAATAAAAAGATTGCTATCTTATTATTCATTTTGGAAATAAATCAAGAATAACAGACGGAGATCGCAACTCAATTATTTAAATCCAAACAGATCTATTCTCATGAATCTTTCTGTCGACATATGTCCAAAAAATAATGCAGCCATAAATATTTTGGTCAAAATATAACCATCTAATAACTGCCAAATATCACACAAAAATAGCTAAACTGAATGATACACCAAAGAAAAAATACTAAAGACTTGGACAACCAATTAATGAAAAGAGCCGAGAGTTATCGTGCAAAAAAAACCAAAAAAAAAAACCAAAAAAAAACAGTTGAACATCGAGTTGTTTTGTCTGGCAAAGAATAGAAATAAATCCAATAGAAGGAGTCAACAAAAATCTCCAAACGAATCTGAATAAAGGAACGATTTGAAAGTGACCAACCGGAAGCTAATAATCAAAACAACAAAGGGAAATAATCCCGTTTAAATAAATTTTTTTTAAAAAGTCACAGCAATAAGTCACAAGTTGGAAACATTATTTAGGGAACCTTGAGTGCAGTAGTTGAAATATATGGATCAAAACCTAAAATATGAGGATAATTCATTATCGTGGTGAGTTGCCTAGCGGTTAAAATGAACAGTTCATTTATTCATGCCAAATTGATACGGGTAATTTTTAACAAAAGACTATAATGAATTTATTCAAGAATTTACACGATTAATGTGGCGACAGTAGTTCGTTTCAGGAAAATAAATCACAATTATTAAATTCCGTAGTTTTAACGAATCGTCATGAAGAGGAAATGTTCATACAACAGATTAAATGATCTGACACAAAATAATATTCAAAAATGATTAAGGCAAAGATAATAGAGTTCGCTACTCACCGAAGGGTATTTGGTTTACAGATTGTTATGAATAATCAAGAGTGGTCTCCCCTTGTTTTGTTACTCTCCTCTTTGAGAGAGCTATTTTCCTTTACTGGGACTATAAAAGGACACTATACGCGAACCATTTATTCTCAGATGAATAAAGCCTTCTTAAAACCTACACCTCTGTACTTGTGTCATTGCACATACATTCAAAAGTAGACGCAGAGAGAGAGAGAGAGAGAGAGAGAGAGTGAGTGAGTTTGAAATCCTTTCTTGATGGGTAAATTCTTTGCTTCCATGTTCTGGTTAGATGCTGATAACATAATTGGAAATTATCCAAAATTTCAAAGGATTTAAAAATATAAATTAATGAAAAAAATCCGTTGCTCTTTCGTCTTAATGATAACAAATATATGTTTTTAGTAAATTTTTGGGGTATCATGCTCAAATTTCAGTGAATCTTTCGAGGTACCTACAACAGTCAACACTATCAAACTTTGAGTCATCAAATAAAAATTATTATAAAATAATAAAGAAAGAAAAAACGTTACTTTCATTAACTATTAATGGAATTAGTCATTTATTTGTACAATTAGTTTACTAGCAACAAAATCAGATGTATAATATTTCTTGGTGGAGAACAAAATCAAATATATAATATTTCTTTGTGGAGAAAGTGGCGTAGTGCTTAGGATTAAAATGAACAGTTAATTGTTCGAAATACATTTCTTGGAATGTTGAGAGAAAATTCTTTTAAGTTAATTAGTTTTATAAGGAAGTACTTTATAAAAGGCCTTCTTATTTGAAGAATTTTCATATATTTTCAGATCAGAATAGTGAAAGAAAAGATCTCATTTTTTGCATTGAAATATTTTATGACATCAAGCAGGTAAGAAAATATAAAATAAAAGAAAGGGAGTAAGAAATATAGTTTGACTAGTTTTAATTAATTTCCATTCTATACTTTTAATGTCGTATAAGAAAAAAAATGTAACGACTCTTCTTGAGAAAATAAAAGTGGCCAATCCAGAGGTCACTTTAACAGCAGTCCTCTGTTTGGTTCAATACATGAGACAATGCCAGCCCTGCCTCGATTCCACCATCGCAGAAAATTTAGAAACCCTCACCTTTTTTTGACAACTGATGCCCGAGAGGGGAATCAAAACGTACCGAGCGGCTAGTGACAGACAATCACGTGGAAACGTCAACATGCACGTACCATTTGAATAAATTTATCTTTAATTGTTAGACATTTTTCCTACGATTGTACATTTTAATCTAAAAAATAATATCAGCGAATATGTATAAACGATTGATAAAAGGTCGAATTTAACTTGCTCATATATATATATATATATATATATATATATATATATATAAAATTATTTAAAAAAAATATGATTCCTTCACTGCATAAGAGTTCTCATGTTTCAAAAACGAGAGCGGAAAACCTCAATAGCGAAGGAATCATATTTTTAAAAAAATAATTATAACTTAAGCTCTACTTCTGTATGGAACACTTTTAAAAAGATAAAAACAAAATACTAATGAACTCCGGATTATTTAGCTAACATGTTCTTTCCTATTTTTTGCATATATATATATATATATATATATATATATATATATATATATATTTTATTTTAAAAATATGATTCCTTCACTATATAAGACTTCTCATGTTTCAAAAACGAGAGAGGAAAACCTCAATAGCGAAGGAATCATATTTCTTTAAAAAATGATAACAATTTAAGCTCTAATTCTGTATGGAGCGCTGTTATATATATATATATATATATATATATATATATATATATATATATAGATAGATAGATAGATAGATAGATAGAGATAGACAGACTGATAGATATAGATATATTTGATATTTCATGTTATTTTAGTTGGGTTTTTTTTTGTGAGCTGTAACTATTTGCCTATGTCCATGCCCATTCTCGTGTTGGATTAGGGTTCCACCAACAATTCATTTTTAATGATGGATGTATTTCCGAGCACTTTCGGCTGTCCTTTTAGCCATTATCAAGGATGATATTATTTTTACTTTTTTAACTGAATGTATGAGTTGTGTGTATGTGTCTAGTGTTATAGGGATGTTGCATTTTCCAAACACGGTCATCGCATTCCGTGTTCGAAGGTAGTGTTATTGATTTTTTTTTGTTATTAGGTCTTCCATTATTTTTTAATCTATTTACCTAGGGATGAGGTTATTATACTCGTATTTTCTAATAGTATGTTTCAGATAAAGTCTGGCATGTTTTTGCGTGTGTCTAAATGACTTCTAATGAAGCAGTGGTCGGATATGTGCAACGTAATCGTATGGATAGGCATGTAGTAGTGTGACCGATATAATTATTTATGGTTTTTTTCTAATAGTATATTTCGGATGAAGTTTTTAGGTATGCGTGTACGCTTAAATGAGTTCTAATGGAGTTATGGTGAGATAGACGATTATTTTTTTATATATGAATGACAAGGTATCTGTCTCAAGGTCACATAGCACAGTGGATAAAGGCGTGGCTAGAACCAGTGATAAGACCCAAAGAGTGTGAGTTCAATACCCGGTAAAGGCAGCGGAAAACCTTCAGAGAGAAATTAACAGGAGATAACTGATAACTGACATCCATTAAACATGGCACGTAGAACTAGAACAGTCTACCTCAGCGAGCGAAATAAAGGGTTCAGTTCGACATTCCAACCACCTGAAGAAGGCCGGAGCGTACAACGGCCGAAACGTTTTAATAAATATGACGAGAAAGATGAGGAAATAGTTCGAATAATATAAATAATGAAATATAATGTAAAACAAAATTCTTTTTTTTTTAAATAATACTGAGGCGCTTCTGTTTATTCATTAAAAGCGTTGTTATTTCTTTCCAGGATGTAAATTTGGGCTGTTTCGGTTGTCATGAAAGTTGTCGGAGTTAGTTCCTCCTTAGTTTCTTAACCCTTCACCAGGGGTCACTCTCTCCTCGATCACTCTTTTCCCTCGGGCCTTGGGCCTTATACCACCTCGCGTTGATGAGGTGGGGTAACTTTTTTCTCTTCATTTCAGCTAATACCAATATGTGAGCTCTCACCAATACAGCGTTTCCCAAATTCTGGGAACACACTAAGAACAATACCAATACACGTACGTACGAACACTCACCACAATACACACACATAATATTCACCAGACGCACTCAATGTAACTGTCTATGTAACTTGTTGTTAATACATATATTTGTTTGTATATAATTACCGGCCTTAATTAAAGTCCAACATTATCATGCAGCTGGAGCGGCTAGCAGGATATTTTAACCCACGTGTGTTCTTTATATCTTCACCGCCACGGTCCACTACAAAGTAAGGAAAATTGTATTTATTCTTTAAATGTTTTATTACTAATTTTCGAAAAGATATCATTTTCCTAGGCAATATCTAGTTTGTAGAAATAATGAATGATGCCCTATTAAAAGATATCCAGTAATTTTCCCTGGCCCGTATGTGCTCATCCGATCACGTTTAACCGATCGTGTATTACGTCCTGGTATCGTGTGGTGGTAGGTAAATAGTTACCGCAAATTACTGTGATTCTCAATAGACATTTCGATTCATAAATAAATTCCCCATTGTTTATAAAATAATAATTTCCTCCTCTGTGAAATTCAAACAACACGGAAAATATATAAAAACGCTAACCCAAGAAGAATTAGTAGCAACAAATATGAACACTATTTACATCATTCGGCCTATTGTCCTCATCTATGTCGCTATATTTATTACAACGTTTCGGCTGTTGTAAGCTCCGGCCTTCTTCAGGTGGTGGGAATGTCGAACTGAACCCTTTATTTCATTCACTGGGGTAGACTGTTCTAGTTCTACGTGCCATGTCTAATAGGTGTCAGTTATCAGTAATCTCCTGTTAATTCCCCTCTCCAAGTTCTCCACTACCTTAAGCGGGTATTGAACACACACTCTTTGAGTCCTGTCACTGGATGTAACCAACGACTTTATCCACTGTGACATGTGTCCTTGAATTAACAGGAGATAACTGATAACTCACATCCATTAAACATGGCACGTGGAACTAGAACAGTCTACCCCAGCGTGCGAAATAAAGCATTCGGTTGGACATTCCAACCACCTGAACATGTCTGGAGTGTACAACGGCCGAAACTTTGTGATAAATATGGCGACAAAGACGAGAACAATAGTCAGAATAATGTAAATATTGTACATAATACCTAATCTCAGAAATATAGACAGATACTGAAAGGCCGAAACGTTGTGATAAATATGACGACGACGATGAGGACAATAGTCAGAATAATGTAAATAGTGGACATAATACCTCATCTCAGAAATATAGACAGATACTGAACAACTATGAACTTGAAAATGTTTTGGTATATCTTTACTTTTCTGTGAACTTTGTATGTGAAACGTTTTAACTGTAGTGATGCAACTGTATTTTTTGTTTTTTGAAGAATACTAAACATATTTCGATTAAAATTACATTTTTTTTCAAGCAGTTGACTCTTATAGTTCTCTGAATTTTTTCTTGTGTATATTTTATGAGATTTAAAAAGGATTAAGCCGAGTTCTGCTTTTAGAATTTTTTTTATAATAATAAATTCTGTATTCTATTTCAACAATGTCGCCTTTCATAGGAAAATAGAAATTGTAGACTGTAAATTAATTCCCGCCCAAGGAAGACATTTTGGTATATTTTTTTGCATAAAAAAAATCTGGGCTGAACTTTTTCCCGCCCTTTTTATTATTTCCTGTTTTTGCTCCGCCAGTTCAATAATGCTTCTCAATAAATAGATATGTATCTTGTATAAAAACTCAGAAAGTTATTATTTTTAAATTTAATCTTAAAGAAGAACCTTAGGTTTTGAACACATAAAAGAGGGAGTGACAACGTTAGGAATAAAATATTATATATTGAGTCTTGTGTGCAATATTCGTATAACTATCAATAACTCTCGATATTGAACATACAAAAGGTGTTATTAAGTCAAGGCACATAGCATTTTCGCATGAGCAGTTTCTGTTCATAAAACGTCAAGCTCTTAAAGGGCTATCTATTGATAGCGCTTCAATCTGTCTGTGCATCTGACTGTTAAAACTAAATTCCACAAATATGTCGGAAAATGTTTTAAGCGTCAGAACGCCATTTTAGGTAATGGTGAAAAAGGCTACAGTACAGAGCTTATCAGATACAAAAGGAGATATTTTTTATTTGGCTGGATAGCTGTCTATGCTATTATTTAACAATAGCTAAACGAAGAAGAGAAGAAATTAAGCAAAGGCTGTACTTTGAACCCGCATCGCCGATACTACTTTCCGTATTGCTAAGTGTTAGGAAGCCCGCACATGGTAGTCATGGAATACATCTAATTGGAATATCTATACAGGGTCTCCCCCAAAATTTAACACCATTTTAAAACCAATTATCTTCAAAACTGCTAAGTCTAGCTCATTGAAATTGAACAGCTTAGGCGTTGAACATCATAGGTTTATCATGGAATGGATTTCATATGTATTCAATATGTGCACCACGTGTGACACGGCACACGTCAAGTCAGTTGTTAGGCTCTTGCATGTCTCCGGTAACATTATCCAGTGTAGAAGTGATTCTCTGCTTGATCTGATCAATACTAGCAGGAAGAGGGGAGACATAGACCAGTCCCGTCATATATCCCGATAAAAAGAAATCACATGGTGACAGGTCCAGTGACCGCGGCGGCTATTTCATCTCCACCATGCCCGATCAATCTTTCTGGCAGATTCTCATTGATATAAACACATGCTGTCCTCTTCCAGTGCAAAAATAAAACGTTAAATATAAAATCTTGATCTGTTTCTATACATTCTGTGAAAATTTGAGTTTATTTCAACAAGAATTGCCAACATTATTGGCCTGCTAAACGATTCCAAATGTTTTTGGTCACCCTGTATATATATATATATATATATATATATATATATATATATATATATTGTTAAAACTGAATAAAGTGCTCAATACAAAGTCGGAAGACCAGAGTTGCAGAGCTGTTTAGTATTTAAAAAGGATGAAAGATAACCAGAGCGTACTACAATGGGTTCGACCCCTACCGTCTCCTCGGGTGATTTGTTCAGCAAACCAACTACACGGAGTTCAATAACTTAAGCACTTTCTAAACTTTCGAAGTAGAGGGGGGAGAAGAAAAAATCAATAAATCTGTCGAAACCAGCAAAATAGTCGTCCAGTTTCTGAGCACAGAGTTGACCCTTTATGAAACCGAATGAGACTCCATACCAATACGGCGTCTAACCACCCAAAGAGCGTAATTAAACAAATCCTGTTAGGAGTGCAATGTAGGCTGTTTCAAAAATTCTTCTACTGAAGATATATTCAACGAAATAAAGAAGATTTACGTATCGGCATTAAGAGAAGGACATAACGCTAACCTGCAATTCAAAGAACAGACGCACACGAAAAATGATAATATTATTAATCATAAAAGAAAGAAGAAACATAAACTAGTTCAACTCGCCTTTCAACATTAATGTAATAACAAATACAGGGAAGATGTGTTTCAATATATTAGATAAACACTTTCCTAATACGTCCGGATTACATAAGCTATTTAACCGAAAGACGGTGAAATTAAGTTATAGCTGTTCAATCAGTAAGGGCAACATCATAAAAGTGAAAGGAGAGAATACAACCTTAAGCAACTGCATGACAAAAAATAACTGTCCTTTAAATGGATTATGCCGTAGTGAACGGGTTGTATATTGTGTCGAGATGGAAGGTGAAAATGGTACCACAAAAAATAAATCGCGTGTATTGAGGGCTAATTCAAGAGGTGGTGGGACAATCACACATCATCTTTTAGAATTCCGTACAAGCATACGTGCAGCACAAAGCCAGCAAGTCAATATTGGAGACAGCAAATGTCCAAGCATTAAATGGAGCATTTTAAGAAATTTTAAAGACTAACATGATAGTTGAAAATACGTGTAGGTTATACTAAGAAGTAAACTCGCTATAGCAACATATAAAAATAGCAATGAATTGCTGAACGGGAGATCAGAGGTCATGACCAAATGCAGACATTTTAAAAAGTTCAGCTTGGGGTTACTTGAACCCGGTTAAAGTTAAAATATTTCCTCCTACCCCCACTACTTCCGGTTTCGAAAGCACTTAAGCTGTTGAGTTCCGGGTCGTTGATTTGCTCAAGAAACCACCTGAGGAGACCGTAGGGCTCGAAACCATGGTAGTGTGCTCTGGGCAGCCTTCATTCTTTTTTAAATATTATATATATATATATATATATATATATATATATATATATATATATATATATATATATATATATATATATATATATATATATATATATATATATATATATATATATATATATATATAAACAAACAAACACCAGGTGCAACACAAAAGAATTTTCCAAAAGTGTTAAACCATTCTACAAAAAAAAACACATTAAACTATTTGATTTTCTTTTTCCAGGTTTTAAGATAAGATGTTTAACTATCTTGAGGGCATGTCTCTTAAGAGTTATTGAAAAAACATTTTAGATATTCAGCTTGAAAGAGAACAGGTTAAAATCGTTTTGTGTCTTCCCAACTGAAAAATTCAGGCCTTCAGTAATGGCACCAGCATTAATACTTTGTCTCCCATCTTCAAAGTTCATTCAAGAACCATCCAGAAAAGTTTTAAAAAGAGGGAACAGTAGAAAGGAAAACTGGATCAGATCACAACACGAAGAGAGGACATTGTTTCAACTTAAAGCTAAAGAGATCAGTTAGAAAAGATCCAACACAATTCACAAGACTTTTGACACAAGAGAGAGGAGTTTCAATTATGACATTAAAAGAGTCGTGAAAACGACTTCAAAATCAGATCGTATTATACATACATTTCTCTGAATCAGAACAAAGTTACTCTAATAAATAACAAATTGGAAAAAAAATCTGTTTATCGCATTTTCTTTTCTAGAAGGGTTTCCTCGGACTAAAGTAAATTTTTTCGTTAATGCAAGTATATATAGTTATATATCCCTCTCTCTCCAACACATATATTTATTCCATCAATAAACACTTTACTTTAGTCTGATGAAGTCCTTCTAGATAATGAAACGCCTCATTCATCACATTTTTCCCACTTTTTCAACACTTGCCTAATATTGCAAATTGTCAAATTGAATAGGTCATCTTGAAGACAAGAGCGTACAGTCTTCAGTTACTCTATTTTTTCGTTGCTAATTAAAATTATCAAGTGGACATATCTATCGCCTGAAAGATCTGCATTTCCCTGTGAATTTCAAATGTTTATTTTGAAGAAAATTACATACCTCCACCTGATATTGCTGAATAAGTTATCTAATTAGGATATTTAATTAGTAGACTGCCTGCATTTCCAAAGAGAGCTGAACTGTTCATTTTTAAACTTATACACAACCTAGATCATTATTTGGGACCTTTACTATCGCCCCCCCTATTTTACTACATTGACTAACGAGTAATTCTGTATTTCCAAGCAGAAATTTGTTTTTAACGTTCAAGATATGAGTCACTACTCAAAAAGAATTTGTTGCGTGACAATCTTCTTCCAGGCTATTTTACTTCAAGAGAATTAAAGAGATTGATTGAGTTTTTTTTTACGGTTTATCAACCCTTTGTCAGTTTTTTTAAAGTCGAAAAATACTTTGGATTGTAACAATAATTATTTATTTATCTGCGAGTTAATATTCAATTAACTATAATTTTGGAATAACAATGCTTTTTCCACGTAGAATTCCTAATATTTAACCCACATCTGGGGAAACGAGATTGATTTATATTTTGTCCAAGAGTAATTGCGCGTAAGTGAATGCAACTGGATTCGAACTCGACTCTCTGATTTCTAACTGAGAGCCGCTATCGATTACACAACCCACAGATCTACCAAAATGAGAAGATCCGTTATGAATATTTACTGATTGAATTTGTTGACTTTCAAAGCGTATCGATTTTCCCTAACGTTAAGACTGACGCATCATACTGTGATGTCGTATCTATCACACTCTAGCTAATGCCAAAGACGACTTTTCACTTAGCGTTGTTTAGTGGAATCAGGTGAAAGGTTGTCCTGGAAGATGACCTCCAAGCCCAAAAATGCAGATTCGCATAATCGTCCCAGTTGCGTTTAACATGCGCTCGCATAGGGAAAATTGTATGACATGTAAATAGATAAACACCGACCTGAGAGGACTTAAGGACAGACTCTGGCGAAGGCTAATTGACGAATTCCGGTCTTGAATAAATATTACGTATAAGAAAAACAGTTTCTATTAGTTGGCACGATGGTAACATTACAGTTATATGTCTGAGATTGGTTTATATCCTAGTGGATGGTAAACTTTGATCTTTGGGCGAAATTTAATCAGAAAACTACTACAAGTTTAGTATAGCGCCTCATTTTTGTCTCAGATCAAATCAAATTTAGTTTTAATATTTCGTGGCTGAAATATCAGTGTTTCGAAAGGGATAGTATTTGATGTGTTTCAATGGAAGCAGCAGATACATTTTTATTTCCGAATTGTATTAAATTGTTGGCTGTAATGACAAGAGGGCTGTTCCAAGCTGGGGGTCTGTTGCAGTCAACGTTTTTTTTTTTATTCCGCTCTAGTTTAATCGAATTGCAACCAAGTTATCCAACGTGAGCATTTTTTGACCGAACTACATGTATTTAAAACTCGGTTTCAATTGTTTATTTTCAAGGCATATCGTCTTTACTCACCAGAAAGAACGCTGTTCTTTGTCGCTTTTTATTTATCGCTTGATATAACTCCATTTAGATTGTTGTTTTATAAAGCAAAGAATTCCTGCAGGTTAAGCCTCCTCGTTTTTAATACTGGTGCAACACAACTTATCTATTATTTGTCCTTGTGCTATAGGATTATAAGCTCAGAAAAAGTCGAGTTCCTTGGCTTTTCTTATCGTGAAAGAAACATACTTTAAAAAACGTTGAAAATGAAAAAAATAACAAATTATTTTTCCTTCGTCATATTTTTTAAAAAATATATATATATTGGGGGAAAAATAACTTAATAATAAATGCCGTGCAGATTAACTTTGTCGTTGCTCACCTGACTGTAATTTCTAAACGTTCAATAAAAAAAAAAAAGAAAATAATTAAAGATATGGAAACGAGTTGTACTTAAATCGATATCTCATTTCAAAATCTGCCTCGTGCAATTTTGATGGAAAGGAAAAAATAAGCAAGGGATTATATAAGGTAAACAAAATTATACTTCCCAATAAATTTTGTATTACGCATTCTTCGCCATTGGCACACTGCGCAATTCAATCGACCGAAGACGATCAGTGAACATGCGTTCACATGGGCCAGTGCATGCTTACGACTACTGGGAGATGGGTAATTTTACTGAGTCAGCATCTCTAGAATAATTGTCTATAGAACCCAGTCTGAACTTGTATTTAACCCTTAGATGGTCAGAAGACATTGGTTCATACTTTTCCTAAGGGTATTTTTTGAATATAACGAATATATTTTACGTGCCTTCAGTACCTAAAAGATCATGGCCCTCGACGTGTTCTTGATCATTTCAAATAATTTTAATAATTTTGTTTTTAGTTATTTCTCCCAAACCCTGTTCTACCATCCATGTACTCAAGCTCATCAAATATGTTTCGTGCTGCTTTGCTCTGACGTTCTTTCTATCAGTCTGCCCTGTGAGTATCAGATTTACCAAACGTTCTTTCCTCATTACGTGTTCCAGAAATTTCAACTGTCTCTTTCTGATGTTAAGTATAAGTTTCCTTTTTGTCTCCATTTTCTCTAAAATCTCGTCGTCTTTTTAGGTCCATGGTATATTTCTGTAGAACCATCTTTCCGTTGCTTCAAGCTTCTTTTTCATCTATGCTGAGATTCTGAGGCATCCATTGCCATGATGGAGGACAGACAACACGTAACATTTCAGTACTCTTTTCTTTGTCTCTAACAAAGTTTTTCTGTCTCTTAATACTCTCCTTAACTTTTGGAAGGCATTTTGGCCCTCAATTGTTTTCGGATTTCAGTGTCGCAATTTCCGTCCTTTGTTAAAATATTTCCTAGATATTTAAATTTCTACACTTTTTTGATTTTAATTTTCCCATCCTGTAATTTGTATTTTGGGCTAATCGTTTTGGTAATTGCTATGGATTCCCGGGATGGAATCCTGCACAAATAAATAAACAACGCCAGTAATTGAAATCGAAAAATATGTGTATTAAACGTAAGAATACAAACTTGAAATGAAGATTAGTATTCTAGGAATGCGGGTTAGCAAAAAAGTATATGTACACGTCTCTGTAAGTGAAGACGTAATTATCTCTCTTCCTGGACTCTCGTATAACTCTGGGTGAACACCCCGTATCGACCTTTCTGTCACGCTATCTCTCCGTAGTATAAGTATACTTTGGACGAGTCCATCTTGTGTACAAGGGGCGAACCCCACAATAGTAATAACCATGACTTCTGCCTTTTTTAATTTATACTTTGTCCTTTCTTGGCGTTTTCCTTCGCTAGGTTCTGTAAGAGCTTTTGTAGTTTCCTTTCTATGTCTCCTATCATCACTGCGTCATCTGCATATCATATATTGTTAAGATTGTGACCGCCAACAATTAATCCTGGTAGGACTTCTAATTCTCTCAGAGTTGTCTCGCTGTGTAGGTTTAAATACATCCGATGAGAAGACACATCCTTGTCTTACACGCCTTTCTATTTTTGTGTATCAATCAATTTCTGCCCGAATGCAGGCAGTTCAGTGACAGTATAGACTTTTGATTATTTCTATGTCACTTCCAAATATGTCAAGGTTGCTAAGGTGGGTTTCCGCATAGTCATTACGAGCGGCATTTCTTTTCTTCACAAGCACACCCAATAAATATATTCCTATAAAAAATCATTCCTCCCAGTTGGCTTTGTTGTAACTTCAGAAAATATCCATGTGGCCGCTTTGTTCATGAAATACTGCTAGAAATCTCAAATAATATATATATATATATATATATATATATATATATATATATATATATTGCTCCGAGGAGCTGCATTCGCTGGTTCCCAGACGTCATGAGTTCCAGCGCCCTACGAGGCTGGCATCCCGCTCTCGCCCCTTCACTGTCGAAACTCCTAAATGTAGCCGTCTTCTCTCTAATAGCTTCATGTCTCGCACCTCTCGCCTGTGGAACTCCCTTCCCTTCTCCTGTTTCCCTGTGAGCTATAATCTCCAGCTATTCAAGTGTAATGTCAATCGACATCTCCAGTTGCCTTAATCTATCCACTACCCTCATCCTTTCTTCTATCACTCATATCTGATCTTGCTATTTTCTGTAACCCCTTGCGTCCTAGTGGCTTCCCGCCTTGCTTGGGGTGAAACGCTTAAAATATATATATATATATATATATATATATATATATATATATATATATATATATATATATATATATATATATATATATCCTAATAATGAATCTCATTTGTAATCATTTCAAAGTATTCCTTTAATTTAAATTTGTATTTTAACACAGATATTGAACATCGAGTTTTATACAACACATCAGAACAATGCGACGTTAGCGTTGAGCAGCGCTTTTTTTTTTTCTCAGAAGGACATTTGTCGTGTTGTTATGCCTCTGATACCTGTCGCAAAATATACAAATAAAGGAAACACCCCGTCAGGCCATTTACATTGAGGAGAACCAACCTTATTCCCTTCGTATTTTATGGGTGAAAAATAAGTATCACGAGTACAGCTTCTTCCCACGAATCGTTTTATTTTGTGAAACAGACTCCCCAGAGAATACTTTCCCGACCACTACAATTAAACCACTTCTAGTCTAGGGTTAATCGCTTTTTTACCACAGATATCCTGATTATCGGTACCTCTTGCTCTTACCGCTCATATAACAAACTCCTTCAGTAACCTTCTACCATGAGTGGCTCTTGTCGCTTGTATTGGGTGAAAAAAGCCTAAAGGATGGGCAATCATTTTACCGCCTTAAAAACAACAACAACAACAACAACAAAACAAAAACTACTCACTATAGAAATCAGAGCAGCAAAACCACAGAGACATCTATAACTTCAACCACATGAAGACACCAAAATCAATCATTTGCTTTATAAGAGTCATGGGCAAACTGTTACTCACGGACCAGCTACGGCCCCCTTGTCCTTTTCACGCTTAATTTCATAAGTAAAATAACGTTTCTTTTTTTTTGTTTCGTTCTCACTTGTTCAATCACACACTCTCTCATACATAACTACATATATAAATAATTATTACGTTTAATGTTTCTTGAATTTTGTAAACTTTCGGCGAACTAACTTTGTCAGTATTTTAAACCATTGGCAATTTTCAATAAGGGAGATCATACGTGTATACATCTTTTGATTTTGAAACAGGTTTCCCTGTGCCTCGAAAGTTGTTCATAGGATTTTTCTCTCTAAAGGAGAACTGTTTCATTTTCCAATGAATAAAGCATAGATAATTCACACACAGCGACCTGTGTTAATCACACTTGCATCAACGCTCTCATACACACACATACATATATATGTGTTAAAGTATAGTTTGAAGTTATGTAATAATACCAAGACTTCAATTTTTTTATTATATAAAAAATTATTTTCTAAAAATTAAAACTTTCTTACCATTTCTAAGGTATATACTTACGCATATGGTTTTCTGAGGTGAAAATAACTTAGGTACCTACGAGGAAAAAATACCTTGAATATTTTTAGTAGTGCAGGCCGCTTTGTGATGGACCATAGATCACGCTGCCCACTGCTCGAAAAAGGTTGCCCAGCCTGATTTATAGGAATGTTATTGCAAAAACATTGGTTCCCAAAATAAAAGCTAACATGAACGTTTCAGTTTTAAGGCGTTACTTAGGGGTTAATGTACTAGTATTTCTCGATTCTGACAAGGAAAACTCTGAATTTAAAATAAGTTCGGCGTGAAGCAGCAACTCTACCCCATAAAACCTTCTAAATATATACAGTATTAACAACTAGGGATATATAATCCAAAGCGAGTTAACCTAAAGCAAGATAACAGAGAAAATATTCACATAGAGCCTATTTGACAATTCTAAGCAGATATTTCCAACTCCAATTCTTTTTATAATACCTATCATCTCATCACTATATATCATATTTCCCGCGTAATGGAAGAATGATTTATTATCCCATTTTCATTTCCCTATTATGGGCATTATTATATCTAGGATATATTAATAGCATATTTAACGGACGTGGCGGAATGTCTTGAAGGAAAAAGAATGCTTTATTCACAGAGTTTTATAATGTTACGTCGTAAACGAAATTAGATATACATATTTACACGTGTACCACGCAGAGAAATTATAACACATATACAACAACAAAAAACGGGAGCTTTACTTGAATATTTCTCGAGGCGAAAATTGCTGTAGAGTTTTATCTTTCCTGCAAAATCTACCGCTGTGAACTAGGGACGTCCTTTTCCTGAAGGCTCTACATCAGAAATGACCCTCGTCACTCTGTTCCTTGACGTCACTCAAAGACAATCACCTTCTGCGTCCCTACACCGTTATATAACGTCACGAGTCGATATTTGGCCACGGAAATCAATTATAACATGATGTGCTAATCCTGGTCACCGAAAACCAACTATAACACGCACACTTCGGTCGATAATGAGTCAACTTGGGTTGACACTACGCTGGTCAGTACCATCATCGGTCAGCTGGTTGTTGGTCGTTGGCCGATACGATTCACACTGTCTCTGTCCTCATTGGGTTCTTCGATCTCAGAGCAGTGCAGGTCGAATATGAGAGCGCAATTTCGAGCCACGGCGAACCTGCATTATAAAAAGAATAAAATTTTCCTCGCAGACGAAATAAAAACAGAAGATTTCCTCTGTATATTGGTGTATATTGTTCTTGCTAAAAAAAAAATCAACCTTTCCATATATAAATTTATATAATGACACTTTGCTTTAAATCTTGAAACGGCGTTCAAATTCGGGAATTTTCCTGGCAACAGGTCACGCGAGGATTTGTAGCAGATCGTCCACTATTCCTGTATTTCTCGAAATCTCTGAAAACTTTCTCTGGGTGTGTCGCCAACGCGACCTGCTTATATTGAATTCGGCCCAAGTCTGGTGCAGGTTCAGACTGGTTTGGGGGTTTCGGATTTAGTTACGGGTATAGCCCTGCCTTTATAACTCATACTTTCTGTTATTCATTCCTCGCACCATTACTTACAAAAGGGCGGAGGCAATGATGATTTTTTTTTTCTTTTTGGCCCCTCTCTGTGTATTTTATCTGAGAAATCTCCACGTGGAAGTTTTGACTGTATTTTTGCGAATTCTAATTTTAAGCTCAATGGGTGAGAAGACGGTGTTATTTTAATCATTGTTTTTCTATAAGAAATATTAATTCTCGGCCTTTGGACTGTTTTGTTCTTGTGCACACCCAGTCAGTCATCTTGCTTCCACAGTATTAAGATTATCATGCAAACATTACAGCTGCTTTTCTTAGTTTAATTTCCAATTCAGGTGACAGGTTAATCTTTGTTTTCACGAGTTGTTTTGTTGGCGGCCTTAGGACAAATATTATTTACCAATTCTGTTTTTTAAATACCACGATTAGCTAATAACACGGAATATATCATAGCGATTTCAGCTTACATTTTTACATTAACAACTTTAATTCCACCAGTGTCACAGCTATATAACTAACAATGTTTCAAACGAATATTTAAGAAAATGAAACAGTTGTAATTATAATAACTATATAGATATTCTGTTTTTTAATAATTTTTTAATGGTGTTTTATTAATATTTTAGCGATAATTTCTATATTTCTTTGGTAATCCCGGTAGCAGCGTCAAACATATGGTGATTTTCTAAGCGTAGATTAGATGTGTCACAAGGCCGAAAGTATGGGGCACCCAGTCAGACAGCACGACAAATATGACTATTCAGGTAGTATTCTTACGGATATATTTTCGGGGTATTAAAAGAAAGTCAAAATACCAGCAGAATATTTTGTATCCGCCTGGATAGCACCTTTAGTTTCCATCGTTGGTAAGCCGAGTACAACGTGACTAGTGTTTATATGCTTGTAATCTACGAAATCGTAAGCATTATTAGACAACAGATAATTTTTATAAGACGAAAACTTGGCTGTATACACGCGCGAGCGCTCACAAACACACACGCACCTACATATAAATGGGTTAAATGTTTGAAGGTGTGTTATAAATATGGGTAAACGTGCTCAATAACAGAGATAGTGCGTATATAAATGTAAAAGTGGACACTGCGTTCAACAGCACGCGGAGACAGTCTACTTCATGTTTGAACGGAATTTTCATGTCTTGAATATGGCGACAAATTCAACACAGGAAATTATATCGATGAAACAGGTACGGAATTCTGTCTGCGGTTTAATCATTAAACCACAAACGGACTTCCATACCTTTTTCATCGAAAACTATCAAAGACAACGACATCAATTCGATTGCATCTGAAAATTTCAACCAATCAGACCATAGTATTAATAACATTAGAAGCGTCCTTTTACAACTTTCATTTAAATTATCAAAAGGTCTATTAATTTACAACACATTATTAGTGTTATTACCAACAGACATACACATATATATATATATATATATATATATATATATATATATATATATATATCACTGTATCTGTATGTGTGTGTTTATGCGTGTTATGTGTGTGTATGTGTCTGAGTACAAAGGATTTATTATATAAGGCACTATGGTTGTTTTGGTATTTTATGTCTTGCGATAATGCCAATTAAATAATTGATGAATAATTGAAAGAAATTAAATAACAAAAGTCAACAGATCAGACATTGTATACTTCTCGTAGTAGCCTCATTTTAACATTCACGGTTGTAACTGAGGCAGTGGCGGTATAATCCTAACGTGTACACGATGTCCATCGGGGGAGTCTATCGCCAGTCGCGTGTCGCGATATATAGATGGGCAGAGAGTTGATAGGAGTGTAGTCAGATTTTTGGCTGATTGAATGGAAAATGATCTGTTAGTCGTGACGTTAATTTTCACCTTTCGTTTTCTTTTGAAAGTACAGCTTTAAAAGCTTTGCTGCACACGAGAATAGAAAGGCAGCTTGCCGTTTCATTGTCCGTTCGTCGGAAAGCTAAGAGAGGCCCAGGGTGTATTGTTACACAATTAATACAAACATAAACTTTATCTTCTCATCATTAACAACACATCTTAAGAAAAACATACGTTGCGAAAGAGTAATATACATTTTCCTTTTTTTTTTAATACTGGGAGACTGTTTTTACGTGAATAATTTAAACGCATTTACATACAGAACTCACGTCAGATTATTTCTCTGGAAAATTATGACGTATCATTTTTTTAAATTAAGTGCCATATATAAAAAGATAATACAAATCTGAGGTACCAGTTCTAAAAACTGTCAAATGAAGGATGACAATGCAACAGTATTGCCAAAGCCAATGACAAGAATCTGTAAAAAATAGCGAGATGGTAAACTATGCTCGGAAATTCATCATCAGAAAAAAAGTGAGTGCTCGCCTTTGAATTGTAAGATATTTTAGGTTTGTGACGTTAACATCCGGTCACCAAAACAACAAATGAACCATTACTGCCCCCATATGTTGAACGGGGCTGTCTAATCACCACTTTCGACCATTGATTGAATTCAAAAGCGTTTACGTAGTTTTACTGTGATAAAATAGTTTTCACCGTATCTTTCAGACGAAACGCTACTTACTTCTCGATACGCTATCGTTAATGTCATAATAAATACTTAGTGGGGGAACTATATTCATTATTACCACCAGTTCAGACCATCGTATCAACATCAAGTCGTCCACGTATACAGGGTCGTGTTGTCCGTAATCGCTTGCAATTCCACTTTTAAGAAGGATGTTTCACCCATGTTATGGGAACTTACCCATAATAATAATGGACTATTCCTGACATTATAATACTGCGCCTCTCAAGAGATATGAGGATATTGTAAGACGAGGAGAAATAATTGAGAGCATATTGTAAGGACATTGGAATAGTGATACTTGTCGAGACAACATAGTTCACTCTAACCAAATCTGATAGTCATTACGAATACTTCTACTTCTTTGTATTATATTTCTGTTGTAATATATCTTTGTATTCCATACCTGTGTTCGTGTTATTCTTTCATTGGTTATAACCTTGGACCATCACCGTGGTACAAGGAATTTGTACCATAACAACCCAGACAGTTATTAGCAAGAACTTTATTAGTCGAGGTTCAGCAATTAGCTATCCTACATTTAATCATAATAAACACTGCTGAATCTCTTTACACTTTTGCAAAAACCTAATTCAGAAATAACTGAGTTTCTCATGGACTTTATATTTGGGTGAAATATAGAATGAAACAAGTACATGCTCTTTTTTGAAAACCCGGACTGTTAATAAAACGCACCACGGTCTATCTCTCGAGGCCTAGTTACATTTCTTGAAGTTAAGCAAAGATGGTCGAAAGAGTTCAAAACATGATACACAATTTCGGCAAGTTCAGTTACATGTTTCTAAAATGAAATAAATCTAGGATTAGCTAACCAATGGCCTCATCTGAAATTTCTTGTCAGTTTTATTTAATAAGTGGACATTGAAGTCAACACCAATAGGCGACTGTCTTTTTCCAAGCTAAACGCACTTGTCTATCCCTGATATTGAGCATTATAACCTATAAATATATCATACAGTTATATATATATATATATATATATATATATATATATATATATATATATATGTGTGTGTGTGTGTGTGTGTGTGTGGAGGTCTTGGTAATCCGAAAATCTTGGTAAATCCTGAGAGCTCAGAGATAATCCAAAGCTCAGGATGAATTTAATCCTGAGAGCTCAGAGAGAATTATTTAATTTAATCCTGAGAGCTCAGAGATAATTATTTAATTTAATCCTGAGAGCTCAGAGATAATTATTTAATTTAATCCTGAGAGCTCAGAGAGAATTATTTAATTTAATCCTGAGAGCTCAGAGAGAATTATTTAATTTAATCCTGAGAGCTCAGAGAGAATTATTTAATTTAATTTAAATGAAAAACAAACCACTTTAAGGCACCATTGTAATAATTTATTTCACCAGAGAATTTTAAATTTCTCTGGATCTTCTGACTTCACTTTCAAAGGTGAAACGAAAAATGAATTTAAAATTTACACTTTTGACGGGCTGCATTAAGCTTATATACGTTGAATTAGAGGAATGATGAGGAATGGTGGGAGAGACATGGTCGAGTTTAGAGAGGGAAGGGAGAGTTTAAAATTTATCTTTATATTTCTTTTTATTACAATAGGTATTATTGAAAAAGGAGGAGGTAAGGATCAGACATTGACCGATTTAATTGGTCAACTTAACGGAAATGACAAGGGCAACGGAAAAAAAAGAGTAAAAAGCTACGAGATTTACGTAGGGTTTTTGGAGGAAGTTTGAGGTGTGTTATAAATTTAGCAATTTAGATAAAAACAGATTTTAACGTTTGATAGTAATTTAAATGTTTAAAAAACTCTACAAAGAATTTAAATTTAATGCTTGTAAGATATTTAAATATTCAACTTATATATATATATCAATTACTGTAAAAGCAGATAAATACAGGATAATCTATAAAAATGCAAACCAACTACAATAAATGAGTCGACAAAGAATCACTAAAGTTTATAAAAGCATTAATATCAAAACACAATGTGATACAAAAATTTGCTAAAACATAGCCTCTAATGAAAAGTTAGACAACAGGATAAAGCAATTAGTAAAAGTAGAGCCATTTATTAAATTAAAAAAAAACATAAGGAAAACTTCATGACCAAGCCAACATGTAGATTACTAAGGCACACATAAAGCAATATTGAGAAAATAGAAAAAAAAAATAGTAAAATTGTGCTCAAATCTAAGAATACTCAACGTAAACCAATGGAAAAACACTAAAGCAACAATCAATTGGTTTAATAAGATTAGTAGCAAAGAAAACCCTTCCTTTATACAATTAGACATAAAATATTTTTTACTCATCTATTAATAAATATACAATAAAGAATGTATTAAACTTAGCAAAGCAAACATCAATATTCCCAATGCGGACACAAATATAATTAAACACTACAGAAATTAAATTAAAAAAATATGTTAGAATTACAGAAAAAAAATAAGAAAAGAAATAACAAAGACTTTAAAACGCTAGTATTTACAACAGATATAAAATCAAATCAAACAATTGCAAATTTCTTCGATATAATATTCAGTCTAAACAACAGAACCTTTCAAACCACACAGAAAAAAAAAACAACAACCCAATATACATTAGCAAAATTGCTAACCATTCCCGATGAAGTATTTTAAGTATTTCAAAGTATTTAAATAAATACCCTTATCTATAAATAAAATAATTTCTGCAAATTATGATAACCTAAACATATTCAATGAAAATAAAAAGAAAATATGAATCAGCCTGAAGAAACAGCGGCTAGAATACAAAGATGAAAACAATTCAAACAAAAACAACATAGAAATAAATATAATACAGTCCCCCACACACACACTAAAATAATACAATAAAAACAAAAATAAGGAAAATGTTCTACAAAGTAACTGATAAAAACTTCCATAAAAACAGCCAATTTTAAAAAATTATCGACAAAAATATAATCATAGTTACAGCTGCATGGACAACATGGAGAAAATAATAACTAAATACAATGAAAAAAATCCTCATCAAAACAATTAATAATTGCAACAGCAATGACATGCAGTAAAACAACACCATTATATTTAACTGCAGAAACAAAAAAAAAGATGCCCATTTAGAAATAAATGATTAACCCATACAAAAAAAAATATTAAATAATGATATTATAGCCAAAAAATGTCATTGGAAAGAAAAAAATGCACAACAAACACAACCCTATCAAAATACATATGAAGCCGAAAAGAAAAAAAAAATCTCATTAACGAATGAAACAAGAAAATACGAAAGTTTTTCTTACTCCATTCTCTTCCACCAGTGCATCTGGGGACGCATACAGACGTCGGATCCAATTGTGAAAGTATGGCCAGAAACCAGTGGCGAAAAAGACAGCATCCAAAAGTCGATGTTCAACCCTATCGAAATTGGTCATATCTAAATTGATCAGAACAGCGCCATTGTCGACTTGCTCGATGATCAAGCATAGCAAATGATGGTTGTCCTGAATAGTTATGCCCTTCTTAGCACAAATCTGCTCGGGATCAATCAGAATATGAGGGACAGCCTGCAAACGGCCGTTTAAGACCTTGGCTAAAATCTTCACTTCCGTTTTTAAGTTCGTCAAAGGCGGATAATTACCTACCCCATAGCCACCGTTATTTTTCTTGCGAAGCAAATTAATCAAACACCGGCTGAAGCGTTGAGGTATAGACACCCTGCTTCATCCAGTTGTTGTAAATCAGTGCCAGCAAGGAGACAAAGCCGGACGATTGCCTCAAGTACATTGAGGCAGTCGTTTGGCCTAAGAAATACCATCTAATGCCGGAGTCTTGTCCAGGCAAACCTGCTTCAGATCATCCCAGATCTCAGATTCTGTAATGGGACCCTCGTTGAGGGGGATTTTATTTCCAGGAGATAAGTGAGAGGAAGAAAGGTTCTGTGATGCAGAGGAGGGTGGTGTAGAGAGCAAGGAGTAGTCTGCCTTTTTCCGGGTGAATGTTTAGAGTTTCTTCTAGTTTAGCATTGAGAAACTATGTCTTCTCAGTCTTTTCATATCTGGGATCATATTTTTTCTAAATCATTCAAAGAGGTCGGTCTTCGCCCTTAACGCTGGTAGTGGAAGTAGGTCTATCTGAGCCTTTAGTCCTGGGGGCTTCAGGGCTGAGAGATTGACCCACCAATCCCGGAATATGGCATGCCCATAACATGCGTGGTGGAATTCAACGACGCGATCAGAGGAGGATCTTGGTCGACCGGGGCCTATCTTTCTGGCAGAAACAGAAGAGTTGACCAGCCTCTCTACACGTGCAAGTTGGTCTGCGGCCGATAGCAATGGACGTCAAATTCAAGCCTGCTACATCCAGATATTTGGTGATAGACAGGAAGGTTTTTTGGTCTAACATGATTTCAAAACTTCATCTCCCAGTCAGCCTATCGATGGAGACACCAGTATCTCGCCATACTGTGAAAGAAAGACAGCAAGATGCTCCCCGAAAAACTGAGGAAGAACAGCCAATACTGCTACAAGGTCTTACGCCTACGTACTGCGTCCGCAACATTAAATCGTTTGCGATCTGCTTCCTACTCATGGCTTTCACACAATGTCCTAACGTCGTTAGCAATGTATATCCCACATGAAGAAGCCTGCACAATTTACTAATCGCTGTGGCTTTAAACATGTAACTCGAATGAATGATTTTACCACTGTGTCTTTACTTGGCGTGACAAATTTTGCACGTACGTTTGTCCACCACGCAGAATGATATTATTCTTTTTTCAATTTTCTTAAGTTCTTAGTGGTCTTCCAAGATTCCACCTTCTACCACAAGGTGAGCGGAACGTTTTTTTTTACTCCAAAATCTCCGTAATATTGATCATGCATTTTGGGGGACTTCCAACAACAGGGCGGTTCCCAAGTCTCAGCATTTTCATTTTTGTCCGACTGGTCTTCTATCTTTTCATTGGAGAAATTTTAATCATTCATAGGCTTCATAATTTTCTTTATCATCTTTTAGCAATTATTAGCCACTATACTTCTTTGGTATTTTTTGGCCATTATTGGCGTCCGTATTTTTGTCCGTCAAATTTTGCCCATTGTTGGCTTCCATAGAATCAGTTTTTTTCCGATGACACTTTGGTGGGAACTTTTTTAATTCCTGTTAGTTCCCAGTGTTATTTTTATCATGTGAAACATCTTTGAAGGTTGATCCGAAAAACATCTTATCGGGTCAACCGACTTTAGTCGGCCATGATGATTTTTAAACGGGTAAGGCAAGCAGAATTTGTCCCCGTGGTAAATTATATAGAAATAAGAGGAGGGGTGTGAGAAAAAAAGTTACCAAAAATATGATTTTAAAAAAAAAGTGGGAAGAAACAAAAAAGAGAAAAAATAGAAAATTAACAATACAAAAATGTAAATCAATAAGAAAACTGGTTTAACCAGAAAAGCAATAAGTTGTTTAAAAAATAAATTTAAAAAAACTTGATAAAAAAATGGAAGTTACCGTGAAGGTAAGAAAATAATAAAGAAAAAATCACACAATACAATCAAGAATCTGAGTAGACTAGGAAATGTAAGTTGTGATTAAATTAGCTGAACACTACCAAAAATTCTCACCGAAAGATTAAAATAATTAAAAAAATAATACAAAAAAAATGACAAACTCTCAAAATAAACGGGTTTACTAGAAAAAAACAAAGATATTTGTCTTAAAATAAAAGTAAAAGTTTGTAAAAGAAAAATAAATTTAGGTGAAAAGTACTAAGAAATTCCCCGAAGGGTTTAAGTAAAAATAAAATTCGCCCAAAGATGGAAAATTAATAAGAGTAAAAAATAGTAATGGAATGAAACAAAACTGTAGCCTAGAGAAAAAGAGAAATGAAAAAGCCTAAGTGATGAGGAGACAAATAAGATGGCTGACAAGGAAAAATTAAAAAGTCGAAAGAAAACAAACATATTTCAGTCCAAATAAAGGTCTTTTAGTTTCTAAGTAAAAACAAAAACAATATATAAATTAACTAAGAATGAAATAAAACAATAAACAGTGAATTGGTGAAGCTTTGCTACACCAGAAAGATAAAATTAAAGATGGCGGCTTAAAGCCGACAAGTCGAAAAACTAAATTTGAACGAAAAAGAAATCGACAAATAAAAAAAATCGACAAAGAAAAATATAATCAATTCAATAAAAATAATAAAAGAATATTCATATCAAAATCAACTTAACTAAATTAATTCGCTTTCAAATGTTCTTAATGGATTTCAAAAAAGAATATGTCAGCTGACAATTTCTTCTCAGTTTCTCAAAATAAAGAAAACTGGTCACAATCACATCCAAAACGAGACAATGGCTGGATACGTTTGGTTTTGAAGTAGGCTGCTTTTTATTTTTATACATAATATTTTTGTTTATTCATGCCGTGTTAGATTAGTCCATTAGTAGTTGGGAGTGGGTTGGTATATATTACTAGCTATTAAATATCTTTAAGATATTCCTGCCGGTATTAAGTCCTATTTTCTTTATGTTGGGTTTTTGGATTTTAATTGGGATGACTTCAAGAATTTGTAAGTGTTTTTTGCAATTGTTTTTGTAGAGGATTTTGGTATTGTTGCTTAGAATTTTTCTTATTTCGGAGGAATTGAATCTGTTATTAGTGGTACTGTATGTTGTTATAAGGTGATTTTTATGCCGCTGCTCGTATTAAGATGGTATGTAAGACGACGTGAGAGAGTAGTAGTTGTGTGTCCTATGCATGAGCTAGGGTTATTGTGCGAGAAGCACTCGCGAAACGGGCATGAAAAACTGTACACGACATTGGTTTTACTGAGGAACGGTTCAGAAGAGAAGTATTATTTCGGATAATTAGGTTCGAGGTTTCAAATCTCGTGCAGTATATTATTAATTTTATTTGTTTGTGTTCTTGGACGGTTTTAGTGTTTCTGTGGATGGTGTTATTTTTTTGTTAGTTTATCAAGTTTATAGTTGCTGTGCATTTGATTCTTATAGAAAATTTTAATAGTGTTATTGTTCATTATTTACATTATTCGAACTATTGCCCTAATCATTGTAGCAATATTTATTACAACGTTTCGGCCGTTGTAAGCACCGGCCTTCTTCAGGTGGTTGAAATGTCGAACTGAACCCTTTATTTCGCTCGGGTAGACTGTTCTAGTTCCACGTGCCATGTTTAATGGATGGTCAGTTATCAGCTATCTCCTGTTAATTTTCCATCTGAAAGTTCTCCACTGACTTAACCGGGTATTGAAGTCACACTCTTTGGGTCCTACCACTGGATCTAACTAACGCCTTTATCCACTGTGCCATGTGTCCTTGAGGAAGAAGAAGGCCGGAGCGTACAACGACCGAAACGTTTTAATAAATATGGCGACAAAGATGAGGACAATAGTCCGAATAATGTAAATAATATATATAATACCTCATCTCAGAAATATAGACAGGTACTGAAAGGCCGAAACGTTGTAAAAAATATGGCAACAAAAATGACGACAATAGTCCGAATAATGTAAATAATGTAAATAATACCTCATCTCAGATATCAGAAATATAGACAGGTAATATTATTGTTGTCTGTCTTTTTTTCTTTGTTATTATCATGGATATTTGAAAGCTAGTGTTTTATATGTTGGCCAACTGATTGATTCGCGAAATTTTTGTTTAAGTTTTTTGTTTTATATTGGTAAGTTCTTTGTAAAATATTGTTCTGGATGAGATGTGAAAACTCGATTGATTAAGATTTTGATTAGAGTTATTTTATATTTATCTGTAAATTCACTATGCAAATTGAGCAAGCGGCGTTTTTAATTGCATTTTTCTTGTTGGAGTCTATGAGTACGTCGAGAAATTGTATTTTGTTTTGATATCTAGTTCGACTGTGAATTTTAAAATGGAGTTTTACCCAAAGATTTGTTTAAATTTATTAATCGTGTCGTGTTTTGTCAACGTAGCTGTTGTAAATAGTAGGTTTGGTTATATGGATATTAAATATAATGTTTTCGACATGTAAAATTCAGCGAATGTAGGTCCTAGAGAAGAACCCATTGATATGCTGTCGATTTGGGTATATATTTTCATAGTTGGTCGTAGAAGGGAAATCGTGTGATGCATATTAGTAATGTTTTCTCTAGGATTGCAGGTTTTATGGCAGGATGGTGACTTGGAGGATGATTATAGACATTTTTAGTAATTATTTTGATTGTTACGTGGACAATGTCAAATTTTATCGTATAATTTAATACTTATTAGAATAAATTCTATTTCAGTCTAACCGCAACATTAAGGCATTAAATAGTTATTATAAACAGAGTATGTAACAGAGTTTCTCCTTGCGAGGGGTGGTTAACTGATTTGAACTTTTTAAAACCTTTTATTCTTCATTCAACATCATCACTTGATAAGACACCAGAGGTGTTGAAACAAAATGGCTATTTTTGTAGTGATTTTATAACATATTTATGTTATAATTTTCTAATAAATAATTATATATATACATATATAAATATATATAATTGTTTTGTTTTTTTAAATATGATTTCTTCGCTACATAAGAGTTCTCATGTTTCAAAAACAAGAGCCAAAAGCTCTTTTTCATCCTCAAGAACAAGTTTTGGAACATTTTCTAAACATTTCGCTTGAGAATGAAAAGATTTGGTTGTTGTTTTTGAAACATGAGAACTCTTATGTAGCGAAGGAATCATATTTAAAAAAAAACAATTATAATTTTAGATATATAAATATATAGTTTTAAAAACAAGGAATGTATTGATTCTAATTTTAAAAGTCTCTAAGGCCCTTTCTTTGTAAAAAGTGATGATGTTGGAGATAAAATAATATAGATGTTATTTTATCTTCAGCATCATCACTTGAGAACACACTGAGGGTGTTGAAACAAAATGGCTATTTTTGTAGCGATTTTATAACATATTTATGTTATAATTTTTTTTATAAATAATAATTATATCTGCTCTACTTTGTAATGATCACTCTTTTAAGAATAGTAATTGTTGGTTATTGGAATTTCATTCCGTATACACGAATTATATACTTGGGTATATATATATATATATATATATATATATATATATATATGTGTGTGTGTGTGTGTGTGTGTGTGTGTGTGTGTGTGTGTGTGTGTGTGTGTGTGTGTGTAGTAATGATACAATATGTTAATCCGTATGGAATTTTCTGGAGGATATAGATCCAGGGAGAGGTCTATGTCAAAAGTCAGAACAAAATTTTATTAATTAAAGAATGTTAAACACTTTAAATCCCATATGTAATAATTTTTATTTCATGAGAGCTCTAAAAAAACAGCAGTTATCAATCTTCAAGACCTATAAACAAATCACAAATGAAATGGAAAAAAAAATATTCTGGGTTAAAAACAAGAGACATTGCTATTTTCTTTAGAGAGTTGGCGAAACGGCAGAGACTGTTGACCTATTTTGACACACTGACCTCAGTTTTTCATAAAGTGTGAATCTGAAACAATTCAGTCTGTTTCTGTTAACGATCCAAACATTAAATTCTGACATATTTCATTCAAGAAATTATTTGTAAATAACATTAAAAGAGAACATTTTTAAAGATTTCAGAATTAACAAAAAACTTTTCATAACTTTTTATATAATTAACCAAGAAATTTAAATTAAAATGCCTATGAAATTTGAATTAAATGATTATTAATTATATTCAGAGAAACATGTTTATATCTAGAGTATCTTAGATGTATTTATTAATATTTAACAGGATATGAATATACATTAAACTTAGGAAAAGTTAGGCTTAGGGTTAATTCTCAGTATTTCATTCAATATATGCATTTAACGGATGTCAGAAGTCATTGAAAAATACATCCCTACACCTACAAAAACGTAACTAATAACTGATACATCAAAATACAGCGATAATGAACACGCAAACATGCCTTGTCTGGATGAATGGATTTCTCTGTATCCTTGGAAGCGTGAATTAAGATTTTTCCTGTGCTTTTTAAAACACAGTAATAAGTTAAATTTCGCTTGAGGATGAATTGGAATTAATATCTTTCATTAAATTACAAAATTAAATTCGAAGCTTTTAACTTCCATTTTTGAAACATGGTTAGAACTGTGTAGCGAAAAAAACCCTATTTTAAATCAATTCATTTATAATATATATATATATATATATATATATATATATATATATATATTCAGATACAGATACAGATAGAGACACAGATACTCACACAAAACACACAAAAATATATATATACATATATATATATATATATTTGTGTATGCATATATATAACTCTTGAAAATATATTTTGAATTGAGCTCTGTCGATTGACGATCTAATTCTAAAAACAACGGTCACATGCGTAATTGCGAAGCGCTTCAGTAAAATGAATGGAGCACTATGGCTGTTTGGCGTTTCCTTACGTTTGTAAAAACAATACTCTGTATTTGGCTGTCGAGTGAAGATAGCTCAGTGGTAGACTGACACCTCGGAATATATACTAAAAAAATGACAATTGGAGCTCCCCAATCCTCACTTTTACGCCTTGGGAGAGTTCGGAGTTAATTTCGTGTGTTTCTAGGGAATGACATATTTTCCAACCTACAACGCCTTTGCAACGTTGAAGGTCTTTCGCTAGTCTAAACTTTCATGGCGAACGTCTCGCAGAGATATATGTATAGTGTAACTGTTTCTATTGCATATCAGTCTTAATTGGACTGCGAGTTGGTCAAATGCTATCTCCACCACACAGGAGAAAATGAATTCTTCATATCCTACATTTAAAAAAATAAAATGAAATAAACACCTATCCAGAATAAGTTCTCGCCACTTTATCGTATCTCATTCGCCGAAAATGATAAATTTCATATTATATCTGTCTATATTTCTGAGATGAGGTATTATGTACACTATTTACTTTATTCAGACTATTGTCCTCATCTTTTTTATCATATTTATTACAACATTTCGGCCTTTCAGTATCTGTCTATTTTTCTGTGATGAGGTATTATGTACACTATTTACATTATTCAGACTATTGTCCTCATCTTTGTTGTCATATTTATTACAACATTTCGGCCTTTCAGTATCTGTCTATTTTTCTGTGATGAGGTATTATGTACACTATTTACATTATTCAGACTATTGTCCTCATCTTTGTTGTCATATTTATTACAACGTTTCGGCCTTTCAGTATCTGTCTATATTTCTGAGATGAGGTATTATGTACACTATTTACATTATTCAGACTATTGTCCTCATCTTTATCGCCATATTTATTATAACGTTTTGGCCGTTGTACGCTCCGGCCTTTTTCAGGTGGTTGCAATGTCGAACTCAACCCTTTATTTCGCTCACTCAATTTGTACGTGACGTTTAATGGATGTCAGTTATCAGTTATCTCCTGTTAATTTCCGTCTTTGGGTCGTGTCACTGGATCTAACTAACGCCTTTATCCACTGTGCCATGTGTCCTTGAGGAGTGTGAGTTAAATACCCGGTTTAGAGAGTGAAGAACTTTCAGAGGGAAATTAACAGGAGATAACTGATAACTGACATCCATTAAACATGGCACGTGGAACTAGAACAGTCTACCCCAGTGAGCAAAATAAAGTGTTCAGTTCGGCATTCCAACCACCTGAAGAAGGCCGGAGCGTACAACGGCCGAAATATGGCTCCAAAAATGAGGCCAATAGTCTGAATAAAATAAATAATGTTCATATTATATGTTTGCTTGATAATGGTTAGTAAAATTTTACTTGTAAGAAACAATGGTTACGAAAATGATATTACTTGTAAAAAACAGAAAATAACATTGCGC